>VDFB02135725.1:0-43858 GCA_007258455.2 Sequoia sempervirens | reverse complement strand
GGTGTAAACGTGACTCCATACCTGATTTGTTGGAACAAAATTCCATTTGGTTGTAGGAGTTAAGTAACGAAAGCTGCACCACTTTGCAACTTTACACCTGCATCCGCAACTTTTCCCTCATTTGAAAGTCATCACCATCGAAAACACCTCCGAGATAGCAAAAACTCCAGAGGTTTTCAGATGGTCCCAACACGATCACGTAGCCTCCGACGGAGTATCTGTATGCCACACGGTCTCCGAGAAATAGCACTTCAAATATTGCTGCCTTTTAGCACTTTGGACTCTTAAGGGAAATCGCCGGTCCAATGTAGCTCGGAGTGATTCGGCGTATTTGGGTGCAAAAGAGGACCATCCTTGGCGTAAACGTACCCATACGGATGTGTTGGAACAGTCCGTTTGGTTGTAGGAGTTGCAGAATGAAAGTTGCACCGCTTTGCAACTTTACACTGCTTTCATCTGGCAATTTTTCCCTCATCTGAAAAGTCATCACCATTGGAAAATGCTTCCGAGATAGCAAAGAGGTGTCTCAGAGAGGTAATAGGTGCAAGTATCGATGAAAAGTGGTCAATTATCTAAGTGAACTTTATTAACTTTCACACATATTTGAATTGATATGGATGTTGTTGTCAGGAATTTTTCTTATTGATCTTGTCATGTTGACTTGAGTTTCCTAATGTTAATGCTTGTGAGATTCAAGATTTTATGGTTTGTCAGTTTTAGCTGATGGCTTTCTTCTTAAGATGGATTTTGTTGCTTCTATCTTACAAATTTTTATTGATGTCAAGCTATAATATTACATAGTGTTGTTTCTTAACTTCTTGTTGATCAAGTTTGCAAGATGGTTGGTTGCATAATAACAATGACAAGATGAGAGTGTGATGCTAATCTAGGTGTTATGTGTAGCAGATCAAGCTTGTTGTCATGCAAATGCTGAATGATGGTTGATTAGTAAGCTTATTACCACAGTGATGTTACAAAGGTTTTTCTTTGAAGCAAGGAAATTTGTGTTCACTTATCATTTTTTAGTATTATTATTCTACGCTTTCTTGTGTAACATCTAGGCTAGTGGCTTATAAGATGATTGTTATTTTGCTCGAATATGCACATTATGCACTAATCTTTCATTGATCTATGTTCCTTTGTAAGTGGAATGGTTTGAAAGTGTCATTTGTACCTACTAGTAGAATTGTAGAATGGTATGGTGTGGTTATTGTGGAGGAACAATGCATTTGTGACATAGTTGTATGGCAAGACTTTCATGGAAATGTTTTGTGAATGCTTTTGCAGGAAAATAGTAAAATGTTAAGGTCTTTACAGTGGAAGGTTGCAGTAGGTTTTGGTTTCAAGGGGAGCTTCTTAGCATATTCTTTATTCTTGATATTTTTAGCTGATATGTTATTATGGATTCAATGGTAGTTGGCATGACACTTCATCTTTTAGTTCTCGATGGATATGATACTCTACTTCTTCTGATAGTTCAGTTTGATGTTTCACTTGACAACTTGGTATTTGCATATATTTATATCTAATATTGCTTTAGTTTTTGACATCTTGTTGTTAGTTTGATAGATGAGGACAATGGTATCATGGTACATTTTGGTGATTTTTGATGCTTACCCACTCCTTTGACCTTTGGAATTGTTTTCAAAAGGGGGAGAAAAGTTGATATTTATAGTTGAGATTGACACTACATTGTACAAAAATAAGTTTTTCTTTATTTATCAGTTTCTTGTTGTATATTGGTTTATTGCTACAGGTTCATATTTTTGCATTCTTTGACATTGGTGATCATATATGTTGTTTGACATCAATTCCAAAGGAAAAGTTTGTTGACATTGATTTTAGCATTGATTTCAAGGGATGATCATAGGTGGCATGCATTCAAATAATGAGACAATTTTGTTTTTTGTTGAATTTTCAACTTGGCACATTTTTAGGTAATACACTATATATACATTTGTGGCATTTATTGAAGGTTTATTGTTATTTGGTTGGTTGCAATGAAATATACATTTCTCTATTTCTAGGTGAGTTTGGTATTGATAAGTCATGGAGGCAGCAATACTTATTGAGGCAACAATACTTGATATAATTGGGGTTTAGATCATGTAATGGTCTTTTGCATTTTTTTGGTTTATACTTCAATACTTGATATATTTGACTTTCAAATTAACACAAGGATTTCACTAGGATCCTTGTTCATTATGAAGTTAGACCACTTTCATAAAAGTAAATAGGGAGGATTGACATATATCATTTTTTTGTTTGGCTAGTGACTTTGAGAAAAAACACTGACATAATAAGTTGTTGCATATCTAAAAGGTAATGATGAAATTTCAACATAATGGTTAGTGGTTTGATAATTTCATTTGAAAAGGCTTACCAAGTTCATTATGACCTAAATATTTTTATTAAATATAAGCAACAAATCATTTTTAACACAACCAGCTTAGGGCTCAAAGAAACTTTCAAAGAGTTGGTTGTATTGTGGCTGCAAAGGATGGGTTTTAGGCAATAGACTTGTGGTTTTAGTTTCTATAGATAAGTCAATCTTCATTGATTAAGTTGCATTGTATTTATCTAAAAATTAGTTGAGTGTTTATTGTCTTTGCATTTGTTAAGGTTGATTTGTGGTTGCATTATGTATGGCTATCAAATTTGATTCAAAGTCTATCATTTCAATCTTGTTCAATTTTTCATACTCTCATTATGTTTTGGTATTGAGCACACATGTAAGTTTATTGTCTAATCTTATGTATATCCTTTTGCTAGGGCAAAGGCTCTCAAAAGGTATTGTTGTTCCTATTTTGTATTGTCTAGGGCACAGTTTTGTTACAAATACATTGTTGTTTGTAAAGTGAAAACTAAAGTTTATTGATTGGATTGGTGTGGAGCATTTTGTGTAGTTTGCATACCTTGATTTAGATGCAATGTAAATAATATACCAGTGTGTATTACATATGTCTAAGGTGCATAGTGTTTATTTCATCAATAATAGTTTAAGTGGCTGGAAATGCTTTGAGTTTGAAAGATGTGCAATGCAATGTAATCAGCAATATGAATAAACTACATAATATAACCATTCTTTTTATGCCATTGTACATCAAGATATTTAACCATTGCTCACTTGATTAAAATTTCAAAGAGTTTAATTATGCACATGAGGAGGAAATTAAATTTCGATTGTCAACTTCTATATATGAAATTATCCAATAATCAAGTGTATGTCCATATACAAAAATGGCATCAACGCCAAATCAAACAAAATTTTACAATATGTGGCATATGCCATCTCGGTAACTATTCAATATTTACATGCCAAAATGTCTATCTCATTCTAAACCACTGGTGGATCATCAAAATGGAGCCTCTTTGAAGCACTCGTTGCCTCCGGGTTGTAGCCGCGACAAGCAGTGTCAAACCACAATTGATATTAGTTATACTATATAATTTAAAATCAAATAATTAACATCAAAATCAATATACATTGAATTATAATTGAACTATAAAATTGAAATCTTGATTACCTGAAATATGCATCTCTTCAAAGGGTCAAGAGTTCTAGAATATACCCCTCTCAAAGAACCAACCAAACCAAATTTTTAATGTCAATCTATATATGTGAACAAAAACATAAAATTGATCCAAGTTAGCATACAATTGTCAAGATAGGAACATATAAATACCAACACAAAATAAAATGAACACATACTTCTTTAGGTGTTTCAACACTCCTCATTGAGTCGCTTCAACACTCTAATTCTTTTTTTAGGGGTTCCACATCGGCTGTGTTGTGGGCCCTTGTCAACAAGGACGATAGCCTATAATACTCCTCGCATTACAAAATGATACAAGTACATATGAAACTACCAATCTATGTCGATGTATGTATAATCAATATAAGATCTTAAAATTCTTAATTCAATCAAATTTGAGTTCAATTACCTTGCCCTTATCCAACATTACACTTCCATAGTCTGAACAAGGTTGCACCTCGCTCGCAGAAGGTATTTCATACAAGAGGAAAAGAAAATAAACATATAAGTTATTATATAATTTCATTTTAATGACAATTCAAAGGACAAGAAAGTATACTATAAATAAATGTAAATGAATGAGTGCAAAAATATATATATCGTATGCTATGTCCGTGCCAAATGAAATGGCCCTCAAGGTGCTATCTCATTACATTTGTCAACTCCTCCTCTACATCAACTGCTAAATAGACCATGTAAACAAATATTAGTACATTATACTATCTCTTATTAATATTCATTTAAAAATAAATGCAAGTTATAAATTCACAACTTAAATTTTACCCGTGTCACGACTCCAATGTCCCCCTCTCTAGCAGGAGAGGACTCTGTATGGTGTGCTCCACTCCCCTGCGTCTGATCTATAATATCCACATCATGGAAGTCATAATCAGAAGTGTCTAGGGGATGCTCGGCAGGCTCTACAAGAGGACCCAAGCATATTTGGCGGCACATGGAGCAAGTATGTGGTACACAAATATGTGGGCATGATGAGGATGATGCAGCAGCACTCGATCCATCACCAACATCACCAGAATGTGGCTGAGCTACTATAGAAGCATGCGAAACCAAAAGACCACTCAAAGAGTGAATAGCATCGATAGTCTATGTGGCTGCATCCTTCATAATATCTGGATGGTATAGTGGAGGTGGCAAAGGAAGGGGAGGGAGGGGAACATGTGGGTAGGGTATTACTCTAACTGCCCCTTCTCTATCCTGGGGCATACCTCCACCAACACCCTGGAAGGGTCTAATGTCAAAGTAATTGACATGATGCCCTAACACAAACTCAGCATATAATTTTTTTATAAAGTAAAATGGTACATCCAAATTGTTGTTCAGTGGTTTCAAAAAACCATACACCAATGATCCCAAAAGTTTTCTACAATGTCTCTATGAGTGCACCATTTTATAGAAAGTTTTGTTTTATTAACATTAACTGGCAAACCAGTGCGGGGGTTAACAAATAAAGAGGCTATTTGGGCTTTGGTTATCCCAAGATCTTTCACATCATCATAGGACAATCCACATGCATAATATTCTCTCATGTTTTCTCACCACGAATGAAAGGCATTATGTTGTGAGGAGAGGGTTTCTATATTTTTAATTATTTCATTCATTGTGTTTGACATCAAAGATAATCGAGGGACTCTTGTATAAACTTCAGAAATGCCCCTTAATTGTTGCAATTTTTCAGAAATTAATTCTTGAATTGATGGCTATGGAGGTGGTGGAGGTGGTGGTGGTGGAGGTGGTGGAGCCGAGGAGCCGGAGGAGCCGGAGGTGGAGGAGGTGGAGGTGGTGGAATTGGTGCATTTTCATCGCCGCCAGCCTAATGCTCCGATTCAATATAAAAACAACCAATCTAATTAGAATTAGACAATATAAATGAAAATATTACAAAAATAATTCTAGCTTGCAACAAAAATCTATAAAAATTTTCTAATTTTTAATCAAAATACATAAAACACTTATTTTAAGTCAAAAATCCATTGCAAACATTCAAATTTTATCAAAATCCATGCTAAACTCAAATTTTCATAAAAAAATCTTATCAAAACCACCCAACTATTTAGGTCCAACATTTACTGGGAGAGTTATCAAACCAATTATAGGGAAGCCATAACCATCATGAGCTTTTAATCATGTTTTTGATTGTTCATAATCATCTGCATAAAGTTCATGTACATACAATAACTCTTTTTTGATCATATTCACTATGTACATGGGATCAATGAGTATTCCCCTTTTCGGGTTTCTGCAAACTTGATATAAAGAAGACCATCGAGCGTAGTTATAGAAGAATCAATATATGTAAAAGAAATGTCAAACAAAATATTGGTTTTTCCTTTATGATTTTGAATATTAGTAATGTTTTATAAAGATGGAAAATCATTATCATCTTCTCTCATTATCATTGTATTGAACAAAAGTTTGTTGAATTGAATTGGCAATGGGCTTGTAAATATTTGTAAGTATTGATTAGGTGAAAACCAATTTATTTCCCTTTGGTTAACACATTATTGTGGTCATCCAACCGGATTTGATTAGGAATGGAGGGTCTTGCACTTGGTTATAATATGCTACATCTTCCATATCATGCTCTAGGTGTACGCATGATATTGAAAAATGTTTTGCATTAAAGTTTGGTGGTAAAGGTTTAATTGTTTGAATATGACTAATTGGAGGAAGCTGAATCATATTCTTGTTTAACAATTGCAACATGATCACATGGAGAGAATCAAACAACTATGAAAATTTCCTATCTCATGGCCTAAATTTATATCTAGAGTTATGTTTACAGTAGTTACTTCTGTCTCAATATTATGAGCAGTTTGACATGAATTTTTATCAAGTAATGAATATTTTGTTTTTCTTTTTAAATGATTGATAGTTGTTTTGAGGCATGACTTATATGATTGACCAATAGGAGCCTATGAAGGGGTACCTTCATACCAACTAATCGATATTCGATAATCATGAAGGGTTATACAAAAACGTGTTAAGGATGGATATTTCATTAGCAATTTCTTATCTTGAATATTAGGTTGTAAGTTACCTATAAACACCCTTTGAATGTCAACATCTTGAAGACTATAGGATAATTTCAAATAAAGGGATTAGTATCATTTCATAAAGTTTTTTATTTTCTCTTTAGGTCCTTGATTACAATGAACTAAATTTGTTAATGTAACTTGAGGACTGATGTTCACTTGAAAGTGTTGGAGGAAATCATTAATGAGTTGTGTAAAGGAGGTAATTGATTGTTTGACAATGAACAAAACCAATCCAAGGCCATATCTTTCAATAATCTAGAAAAGAGTTTCACTATGAGTGAATCTTCAAAAATAAAGTCTCTACACAAGGTAGTAAAAACTAACAAATGGTTATTAGGATATTTTTACCATTGTACTTTCCAAAGCGAGGTATTTCAATGTTTTGTAGTATAGGTGTATTTAAAATAGTGAACATTAATGAACTATGTTTAAGGTATTTTGGATGTTTACTATTGGTTTGATTTTGTTTTAAGTTTCAAATTTGTTGTTATAATCAGTGAAGCATAAATCTGCAAAAAATCCCGATTAATCGCGATTTTTAAAAAATCTGCAGGCTGGACGATTTTTTCCCCGATTTTTTGAAAAAATCATTGACTTTTTGGTCAATGATTTTTTTCCGTTTCAAACTGCAAATTCGCCAAAAAAACGTGTTTAAAATCTGGAAAAAAATGTGAATAAAATCGAGCTGATTTTCGCACAAGAAAACCATGAGACCATGGCTTGTTGCTTACTATTATGCTTTGATAGATTTTTTCCAAGCATCCACAGCTTGTTCGAAAGTACTTTTTTAAGGCTTTTAGCCATAGCAGCAAGGCAATGAACTGTTTGATAAAATGCTTTGATAGACATGTATGAAAATGTAGAAGATGCATTGCGTTGAACTCCGCTGAAAATGTCTCAAAGAAATGTAGTCTCATGGTGATGGAATGCCATGATCTAATGCCATGACAAGAAAATTGCTGGTGGATTGTCATGGCATTCCATCAATGTGAGACCTGCATTTCTTGAGGCATTTTCAAACAATTCACTACCTTGTCTATGTTATTGCTTTTCATTATTATGCTTTTGGTAGATTTTTTCCAAGCATCCATAGCCTCTGTCTCGAAAAGCACTTGTTTTAGGCTTTTACCCATAGCATGAAGGTTAAGGCCAACTATTTGATAAAATGCTTTGGTAGACATGTATGAAGAATGCGCATAGAAAAGGTGAGAACTATTTGAAAGGGTCGTTAAAGAATGTGGTCTCATGGTGATGGAATGGCCATAACTTAACGCCATGACAAGCAAATTGCTATGGATTGTCATGGCATTCCATCACCATGAGACCACATTTTCTTTGAGGCATTTTTGAAACAGTTCACTGCCTTGTCTATGCTATTGCTTACCTATTATGCTTTGATAGATCTTTCCAAGCATCCATAACTTGTTCATAAGCACTGTTTTAGGTTTTAGCCATAGCAGCAAGGCAGTGAACTGTTTGATAAAATGCTTTGGTAGACATGTATGAAAAATGTGGTAGCATAGACAACTGTCACCATTAATATTTATGCAGTTGTAGTATGTTTTGTGCAATGTAATCAGATATGAATATAACCAACAAAAATCTATTTTCTATAATTCATGGATTGAACTCTGTATTTTATTTGCTCTCAATGTCTGTATGCTATGGAAATGCCATTACATTTTTAAAAAAAGTAGTTTCTTACTATTTTTCTTCAATTTTTTATGGTTTTTTGTAAATCTACCAAAAAACCCTAGTTTTTCTACCAAAAAACCCTAGTTTTTCTACCAAAAAACAATATTTTGAAAAAAATCAACTAAAAATAAACAAATCTAATTGAAAATTTGATAAAAAATAAAGAACTTTACCTATTAGAGATGGACTCCAAATTGGATATCGGATTTCGCTCTCCACTGTGCGCCCGCCGCCGATGAGCCGAAAACAAATGTGAATGAGTTTTGGTCGCTGGCTTTTTTTTATATATATACTTCAACAAAATCGGATATCTGATTTGGATAGGATATCCGATTCCTAAAACTAAGTTTCCCTTTGTCTGGATCGGAATGAGATTTTTTTATATATATACTTCAACAAAATCGGATATCTGATCCAAATCGGATATCCGATTTGAATCAGATATCCGATTTGGATCAGATATCCGATTCCTAAAACTAATTTTTCCCTCTGCCTCGGTAGTCACCCCAGCTCCAAAAAGTCAACTCACCATTTTCGCATTTTTGAGTCGTAGAAACACGTATTTTTTTCTCCATTGCCACTTTTTGGCATACCATGATCCTGCACATGCCCAGATTCAATAACTCACTATCTTCAATGTGAGACTTCAAGATTTATTCCCTAGCCTTAGCTTCTGCAAATGATGTGACTTTCATTTTATGAATTGGGGACAAAGTAGACAAATGAAAAGGGGCATCTCCCAAATCAAGATCAAATTCTTCCTTTTTCTCTTCTAGAAACTTCTTTACTACCTTTGTAGTGTCTCTTGCTTCCACTGGAACTTATTTAACTTCAACCTTCTTTTCCTCAACTACTATTTTGACAACCATAGATTTTTGCTTGACATTTGGAATTTCAACTTCTTCAACTAATATCTCCTTTTCTTCAACCGACACAATTTTAGGAGCTTTAGTATCCATAGGTTCTTCTATATCATGCACATCAGGAGGAATCTGAGTGTCCTCAACTATAACCTCTTCATTTATCAGAACAGATGAAATATCTTCCACATGCTCTTCTTTAGAAACAACATTAATTCTATTCTTTAATAGAACTTCCTTCAAAATGCTTTCAGTTTCTTTCTCTACTTCTTTAGTCCTGTCCATCATAAGCTTGTTTATTCTTGATTTTCTTTTGAAATCTCTTTTTGCTTCTTTTAGGATTGACATCATTTCTTCAATAGACATTACCAAACATAGATCTACAAGAATTTATTCTGTCAGTTGCTCCTCTTCAGTTCTAGCACTAACTTTATCAAAGGTACCATACACTTCACATAGGGGCTTAAGATTTTCATCTTTAATTATACCTCTTTCAACTTCCTCTATGAACATGCCTAGTTTGTCAAGCTTCATCTTCTTCTTTGATTTCTCCTTTTCATTAGAGGGATTGTCCCTAGTGATTGTTGTTACAGCTTGGGTGCCCATATGCTTTATATCTCTAACTTCTTCATCGGATTCTATCTCTTCATCTTTTGAAATAGCTATATACATTGTTGTGCTCTTATCCTTCTTCCTTTTACTAGATGCCTTAACTCGAGCTTTTGTAGGGGAAAAATTCTTTACATGACTAGATAGGGGTGTTGATCTCTTTGTTGATCTAGTTCGAGTAGAGGATGTTACTCGACTAGCAAATTTAGTTTTAGCAGGCTCTTTTCCTTTTTCTCTTTCAGCTTGTTCTCTCTTCCTTCTGGCTTCTCTTATAGCTTCTTTAGATATGCCCATACTCTCTACAAAGACTTCCATTTCTTTCCTTACTCTCCAGACTATCATTGGTTTCTTCAATTTCTCATGCACTTGCATATTCTTTTATGCATATGTTCCAAAAATTTCTTCAGATGAATCCAAAGGCTTACTCAACAAATGTTATGCATATAGCTCCAAGATTCTTTCCTCAAATTCATAACCCATTTCCATAATCAAGACAGTTCTAAGTTCTGTCGCTTCCATCAAGCACTGATCAATATCCATCATAAAACAAATTGTGTCCTTATAATTTTCCACAATAGAAGTAGGAATTCTTTCCCTTGCTTGCATTTCATTCTGAAAGTTCTTGAGATATCCCTAGATTACAGTGTTACTGGCTTGCAAATCACCAAGGCTGAATAACATGTCTCTAATTTGAATAGCTATAGGCTTATTACCTCTTTCCCAAAACACTTTCTCGACTCCTAAAACTTCATTCATGAAGTAAAAGAATAAACACAGTAATCGATTACCATATTTAATGGTATTCTTCTTGTCTTTCTTAATCTTACCAAGATTTTCCATAAGATGACTTTGAAGAAATTCACATAAATCATACTTTGCATTCTCCTTTATCATCTGATATTATGCATATATGGTAGTACCAGATACTTATTTTTCTCGCCTAGAGTGATATATCTTGTAACCAGTGACCATTGAGGAAAATTTCACATCCACATCAACAATATCATCAATTGTCATTGCTCTTTAATCAAATATCGAAGTAGTTGCATCAAAGACTATCTGATTCTTTATAGACTTCAAAATTGGAAATCCACGGGAGGAATTTAAACCTATAACAACACTTATAGATTATTTTGTAATCTTGAAAGGTTGAATCAACCACATGAATTCATCATAAACTTGACTCAAGATATATCAGACCCATTCGTTTTCATCAAACATCAGGAATTTCACAATCTATGTGAATTTCTTCTCCTCTAGGCTTTTGAATTTGGGCTTAACATAGAAATCCTCTCCAACAATGTGTTTGGAATATAAATTCATCAACTAAGAGCTTCCTAACTCTTCAATGTTAGCATGAATATATGCCCTAATGTCTTCAATATGTAAAATTTTGTATAGAATAGAGGGTATGTGCAGGATCATCATGGAAAAAATAGGCCCTTAAGTGGAAATTTTTTTAGAAAAATCAGAGTTATGCAATTTGACGTAAAAAATTGAATAAGTTATCTATATTATTTCAAAAATATGTAAGAATAGAATCTATAGAAAATTGAATTTAGTTTCTAAGCTACTAGGTTTATTTAAAAAAATAAAAAATCTATTTGGTGAAAATTTGAAATTTCAATGCATTAGTACTTAAATTCAAGGAAAAAATAAGAAGTAGGTGTTTGTCTAGCCACCCTAACCACAATAAAATGATCATATTTTTTTATAAGATTTTAGATATAAGTAGAGGACTCATGTCTCGATGTGATGCA
The DNA here is from genome assembly GCA_007258455.2 of Sequoia sempervirens. Taxonomy (NCBI): domain Eukaryota; kingdom Viridiplantae; phylum Streptophyta; class Pinopsida; order Cupressales; family Cupressaceae; genus Sequoia; species Sequoia sempervirens. Next base: position 32,342 of record VDFB02135725.1, on the reverse strand, counting down.
AATTTTTTTGTAATTTTTTCCAAGTAAATAATTAATTATGAATTTTTAGTACAACTTTAAAAAAATATAAAAATGCATATGTTTGACCACCTTAACTTGGTCAAAACTTCATGAAATTCAATTTTTTTATTTTTTAATCCTATAGTATACGAAGCATAGAATGTGACGCATGTTTTAAATTCAAAAAATGTGATACCGTTTGAAAGCTATAGATGTTTTTCAATCAACCTATCAATTAGGACTTTAGTTGTAATTCAAATAGAAAATGAATAATAATTATTTATTAAATTCAAAGTAAAACATAATTTATATTGATGGAAAGTTGAGAATATCCTTTAAAAACCCTTTTTGTTTCATCAATTTTGGGTAAAAAATAGTCATCAGCCACATTCCCTACACATACCCATCATATTGCCACTTTTTGGCCCATCATGATGTTGCACATACCCTAGATGAAAATGCACCTAAGGGCTCAGTCTCAACCAACTTGAAAGGATTCCACTTGAATTTTGGATGGGGTCTATCATTGACTTCAACTACCAATGGAGTAGCCATTTTCACAAATTCATAGGTTTTCAAGTTTTCCCAATAAATACCTTTTTTCCAGATTATGGTTTGAACTTTGAATCACCTTCACACTTGAATTCTCCCAAATTTTTCCAAAGTTCACTTTAGAGCTCTCAAAACTTCTTCTCAAAATGCAAAGTGACAAATGAAAGATAGAAATGACTTTTTATCATTCACACACCTAACCTTTTTGATGTAATAAATGTTTTTACCCTAACTCATTTGGATGCCCTATTTCCATACACTGTGATAGATAACTCTTTTGTGGACCTTTAATCCTACATAAATTATTTTCTCCAACTATTCAACAACATATGAAGATCATCAATAAAATCACTAAACTCATCCACATCTCGATGTCGACTATAGGCAAGGGTTTGAAAGATTTTCTAGATAGCTCCTCCTAGGCTAGAGGCCTTAACCTAATTCCTGGAGGAATTAGCACAAGTTGATTCTGGTGCTAGCTCATTTTCTACAACAGAGGGACTCTTCTTTACCCATGCATTATTCATCTGCTTCCTAATCTAATCTGTAGTGACTTTCCCTTTTCCTTTTTCATCCTTCTACAAGTTTCTTCTCTAATTTACCAGACCTCTTATGCAGAATCTAGCAATATGATTAGTTTTGTTGCAATTGTAGCACACCACATTTCTTTTTCCAAACCATTTGTTCCACTCATTTTCTCTCGATCTACATTTATTAGCAATATGGCCAAATCTATTGCATGTATAACATCTAACATCTCTATAAAAGTTGTTCATCACATTTATGCATTCATTTGATTTATGACCACACTTGTGTCAGTTAAAGCACTGACCAGAGAATTATGGAACACTTGAATTCATTCTACTTCTGCATTAGATCGCCATATGACCAAATTTATTGCAAACATAACAATTACCATTAAACCTTTAAGCATTAGGTTGTCTTACTGGATACCTTCTAGTGTTGTTCATATTATTTCCTTGTCTAAATCTTCTTTTCCTAGATCTGAAACTTTCTCCTTTCTCATATCCAAGATCTCGCTTGTCACCATTATTCCTTTGACTTTTAATGAGTTCATCAAGATTGGATGAGCTAATCTTGAACTTCTCCTTGAATTCATTTGTTGTAGCAAGTTCATCTCTGAGATCAACAATGTTCTTTTCAAGCTCTTCCTCATTGTGATTGGATTTCTCTAACTCAAGTTCCAACTGAATGAATGCATTAGTAATTCAGCTGCATTCTTTAGATTTCTCTTTTAGGGATTGGGAAAGATTTTCTTCATTCTTCTTCTTGTCTTCAATCTCCTTAGTCATCCCCATCATAATAGGTTATGTCTCATGCTTTAGAACTGCATTATCTTTTGCAAGCTTTTCACATTCTCCTATCTTTTCCTTTAGGGTTTGACTTAGTTGTTCATCTACAATGCATTTACTATCTTCCTGCTTGATATGATCTCAAAGTTCCCTTCTCTTCTCTCTAGAATTATTTATTTTTTCTTCCAATGACTCAATGAATCTCTCAGCATTCATGAGATTTGCTTGTAATTCCTGAACTTCAAATTTTTCATGATCAAGATCATCTAGGGCCATCATAAGTTGTTGAAGATTGCTTGAATCCATTGAAACACTTTCCAAGATCTTCCCCAAGATTTTAAACTTCTTTCGAGGAACTAAGCTCAGATACCAATTGTTGGAATTAAGCAACATTGAGAGACGGGGTGAATCAATGTTGTGAAATTTTTAACTTTATTAATCTGATCCTTAAAGTGTTGATAACATTCAACCAAAATAAAGATGCATGCACATAAGACAAACAACCACAACACCATAACAAAAGGATTTTTTTAATGTGGAAACCCTATTAGGGGAAAAACCATGGTGGAGGTCAATCCACAATATTGCTTTGAGTATACTCAAAAGAAAAGTTTACAAAATGAGAATGCACTTACATTCAGGCACACTGCCTAGAGCTCATTGCTCAAAAACTGGAAGGCTCACTACCTTACAAAAGTTAGGAATACTTCCAAGGATTTGAACTCATAAAGTAGCATCTACAAATGCCTGATTATAGTTTTCATTAGGCTCAATAATCAAATTTTGGACCTTCTGACTGATTATGCTCTTCTATTATGTTTTTCTTTAACTCGCAACAAAAATCCTTAATGCATAAGTGAAACTATGCATAATTTCTCTATTGACATTCTGACATACATCCACTCTCATCGAACAGACACAAAAATGATATAATCGATCACTTATATGTATTTGCTATTTGGGATTTAATTGCTTCAGGTCGGCCTCAACAAAATAAGAAATATTCACAAATTGTTGGCTTGAATAATCCATAATATTCAATGCACATCCACAAGAGTCAGCCACAACATAGTGAGGACCCAAACCAAAATGCTCGAATACTAAAATACTTAAACAATAACTCCTCAACTATCTACAACACACTATATTCACCAAGTCGGCCTTCATACACTGATGAACAAAAAATTAGTTCACCGAACCTTCTAAATTTCACCCAAATTGATATGAGGCACCAAAATTTATATATAACAAAGATTGTGCAAGAGACAATCTTCCCTAAGATCCAAAATACAAAATAATAATAGAAATTTTTCATATGAATCAAAGAACACAAATCTCCTAGAAGCTTTGTTCTAACTTAATAGATAATCAATGATCTTCAATTTGTCTATCAGTATGAGTAAATGTCGATGTGTGGATCAACTAGATGACAAGGGTTGCCATCAATGACACCACCATAAAATATGTGTAGTGTCTCTTTCCAACAATTTTTTTGGCTAGGTTAATAAGATAAATTACTTAGGAATTTCCACAAATTAAGACTTAGGATATGTCATAAAATATATCAATAATATGTTAACCTACATAACAATAGACACAGTTAAAATATTTCAAGTGGGTAGCAACCAGTAAGGTTGGGCCATAGGGTCAGTCAATGAATGAATTAGATGACTTAAATCACAACTTAAAATATTGTAAATAGGTTGGAACAAGTCACCAAAGGACTAAAACCTTTCACAAGGTTTACAAATACTTATGGTTTTTCAAGGGTTTAGGACACAAAAGGATTCCTAGAACATAGGAAAAAAAACCCTAATCCAAAAGATAACATCTCAGAACCAAAGAATCAACCAAATATGGATTTAAAACCAATGAAAAGAAAATAAAATTGGGGTTCTACCAATATGGAGTGGAAAAATGATGTTGGATGTGGAATTTTTGACACAAATTACATACTTCTTGTTTTTTAAAGGGACTACCATTGTCTATGACTATGGAAGCAAGAATTCCAAAGTGATAAATGTTGTAATGGAGTATGAATTTTTAAATCTATTTCCCTATAATATAGGTCATAGGTATAGCTCCAACTCACTTAGTAAAATAATCAGTGGTGATGATTATGAATTTATGATTATTTGATGACATAGGTTGTATCAAGTGCCAATGAGGTCTAACCCCCATCTTGAGAAAGGCCATGTGGTAACAATAGGTTGTAGCTCTTGTTATGGTGTGTGAATAAGGTCACCATGATGTTGAGAAGGTTTGCATAGATTGACTAGGTTGATTGCATCTTGTTCCATAATGGACCAATAATATCTTATACGTAGCAACTTCTTAGCTAACACTAGTCCACTAGAATGGGCCCCACAAATACCTTGATGTATTTCATTTAGGGTAGTTTGAGATTTTTATAAGTCTAAAAATCTCAAGAGGGTGTCATCAAAAGAGTAGAGTTATAGGGTGACTAAGGATAGTGAAGCAAGATGTCTTACAAATAAAGGATTGGTGTTGTGAGTATGAGAGGTTGGATGGGATGGTGTTGTTGTGTAGATACTCATATATGTCTTGGTACCAACAATATCTCCAATCATTTTAGATTAAGGAATATCATAAGTAGGAACTAAGAGTTGTTCTATTAGAAACTCATATTGCTGACTATTTTATGGTACATCGATAAGGGAACCAATGGTGGCCCTGGAATCTACTGCTTTGTTGTTTACTCTTGGTATCTCATCAAATTATATTTCAATAAAGTACCCCTTCAGGCTATCCACCATGTAATTGTATGGCAATAGCTTTTCATCCTTTATCTAATATTCATCATTTACTTGTTTTACATATGACTAATTGGGAGTCACTGTATACTTGTAGTTTTGCAATCTTCCATTGGATGGAAAGCTTGAGTCTTTATATTAATGCCTCATACTCTGCTATGTTGTTTGTGTAGGGAAATTCTATTCGGTAAGACTTAAGAATAACATCTCCTTAAGGTTTGACAAAAATTATCCCTACTCTTGAGCCATTTTGCATGAAATATCCATTAAAATATAGGTTCTACCATGTTCTTTTGTCTAAGTTAAGATGTTTTCATCAGGAAATTTTTTCAACAATGGGTGATTATCCTATAAAGGAGCTTCTACAAGCTGATTAGCAACCACTTGTCCTTTAATAGCCTTTTCTTCTACATACTCTTTGAATTGACTGAGAACCATGATCCATTTAGATATTCATCCTTAGAGAGTTGCCTTTGAAATTAGGCACTTTAACGGATCTACTTTTGAGATGAGTTGAGTCTTATGACTGAGCATATAATGCCATAGTTTCTTATCACAAAATACCACATCCAATCATGGTATTTCTATTTATGTATAGTTCAACTCACTTCCAGCTAGTGTGTGAGATATGTAGTACATGGCTCTTTCCTTCCCCTTGTCATCATGTTGAGACAACAATACCCCTAATGCCACTTGAGTAGCTAATATATACAAGAGGATTGGTTTATCTGCTTGTGGTTGTAATAGGACTGGTGGTGTTGCAAGATAATCTTTGAGTTGTTAGAAATATTGTTGTCAATTGTTATCACATTTAAATGTGATGTTTTTATTAAGTAGGTGGGAAAATGGCTGACATTTATTAGCTAACTCTGTAATGAATCTTCAAAGTGCTTGTAGCTTTCCTTGCAAACTTTTGAGTTGTTCTATATTCTTTGGTGGAGGCATTTCTCTTATTTCTTTTATTTTGGTAGGATCTCCTTCAATTCCTCAGTGGGAAACAATAAGTCTAAGATCTTTCTAGATGAAACTCCAAACATACATTTCATAGGATTAAGTCATAATTTATATTTTTCTAGTTGATCAATTATTCTTTTAAGTACTTCAATTTTTCTGTCCTTTTTTTTTAATTTTTCCAAGAGGTCATCCACATAATCTTCCATAATGTCATGTAGCATGTCGTGGAAGATAACAGTCATTTATCTTTGATATGTTTCTCTTGAATTTTTAAATCCCAAGGGAATTACTTGGTAAAAAAATGTTCCCCATGGAGTTATGAAGGTTGTTTTGTGTTGATCTTCTTCAGCAATGTGAATTTGATTTTAGCCTAAAAATCCATCCATGAGGGATAGCATGTCATGTCTAGCAATAAGATCTACAATCATATCAATATTTCACAATAGAAAGTCATATTTTGGACATGCTTTATTGATATATTTGAAATATATGCATATGCATATGCCCCCAATAGGTTTGGAAACTAGTGTGATGTTGGATACCCATTCAAGATAGTCAATAGGCTTAATGCATCCAACTTCCAAAAGCTTTTGTAATTCTACTTTTACCAAAAGAGCTATTTTTGAATGCATTTTACATAACTTTTTTCTTGATAGGGGTTGCACCTAGATATATTTCCAAATAATGTACTCTAAGGGATGGATCCAACCCTAGCATGTTCTTGTACATCCAAGCAAAATAAATGGATCTTATTTTGAGGAAATCTCCTAGGTTTTCATTAAATCATTCTTCTATCTCTTTGGCAATATAGGTAATTTTAGGTTCCTCATTTGTTCCCAAGTTGATGTCCATGATATATTTTATTAGTACAGTATATGTCTCATCATGCTTGGGGATCGAATCAAGTGCCCCATCGTCCAATACCTCAAAAAGGTTTTCATTGAAGGATACACCTTTTATTTTTATTTTTTCAAGATTAAAAAGTGCCTCATCAAGGTTTTCACTAAGGGATCTTTCTTTTTATTTTTTCACTTTTTTATGACTAAGGCACATGATTTTTTCCCCAAAATAAACATCTTTTCATAGTGTGATTTGGTTAGCTTTTTTATGATCTCCTAATGGGAGGTGGTCTCAGGCTTCCATGATTTTTGTTATTGCATCATAATTTTGGAATGTCTCTTAGACTGGAGGTCCTTGTTGGTCTCAGCCAATCAATTCAAGATATATGAGTTGAAGGTCAATGGAGGATGAAATGGTGCATATGCGATTAGTATCAAATAGTTCAGTGATGGTTTGGAAGGAATGTTCAATGGATTTCTCTTGATATTTCTTATCATTAGAAGTCTTACCATCTTTATCATGAGTACATTAGGGTTTTATGGTTTGATGGTCCTTATATTCTCAAAGCTGAATAAGCTCCACGATTCCTTGTTCTTGTTCCCCCAATCCTTTGGCCCTAATTCTTGCATAATTCATATCTTGTAGGATACCCATGAGTCTCAAGGGTGGGGAGCATTTTTTCTTATCTACATAAATAGGAGGAAACATCCATGTCTAAGCCCAAATCTTCTTTATCCAATAATCCCCATTTATTGAAGTTCTTGAAGGTTTCTTTTGGTTTCAAGTTGAGTGCATGGCCATATGATCATGGAGAGGTAGGGATTTTTCCTATGCAAAAGTAACTTTGAATTCCATATTCTCCACATCCTTTATCAGTTATCATGACCTTTTTCCTCAAAAATGGAAGGTGATGTTGATGATGGTTGCAATGCTTATGGGTTAATGTAGGTGGATGAGATGGAGGCTTTATCATTTTAATGAGACAATTATGGTAGATTTTATATTTTCCTTATTATTTGCAATATTGGAAAGGTTGTGGGTTGGTAGGAATGGTGATTTCTTTTCCATTATGGGAGAATTTTAGGCATTGACGGTAGGTGGAAGGGATGGCTTGCATGGTATGTATCCAAGGTCGTCCAAGGAGGATACTATATGGTAGGTCAAGGTAAATTATATGACATGTTTCCATAATGGTCAGCCCAACTTGAACCTAGGTAGTTTAATTATTCCTTATGATTCCCTTTCAGCATCATCATATGATTTTATGGTTATTTTCTTGTGGGGATCAATGCCATCATCCGAATAACCGAATTGCTTTATTAATTTCAAAGTACATAAATTTATTTTGGATCCACCATCTATTAGGAATCTTTTAAAGTTAAGTTTGTGGATGATGGCTTCAATTTGCAATGGTTTATTGTGGGGTGTTTCAGAATTGAGATCCTTATTAGTTAATGATAATTGGTGTGTGGATAAAAGTGTCCAATTATATATTGAAATTGATTAACATTTATATCGCTTGGTACCCTATATTTTTGAAGAGCTTTCTCAAGGGCTTCTTTATGCATGGGTGAAGTGTGAAGGAGTTCTAAGATGAAAATTTGTAATGATGTTTTACTAAGGTTTTCAATGATATTATATTTATTATTGTTTGATGGAGTGGATGATGAAGATGATGCTCTTTGTATGGTCACTTGGCCTCAGTGGGTGGTGATAGTGCAATCAGGTGCTTTTATGGTTATTGTGTTGCATTGTTTAATTCGACCGATAATTATGTCATGTGTAGATGGATTGGAATTATTGGTGTATGCGTATGAAAAATAATTATATGAGGCTTTCTCATTATTATGCTGTGGGAAGTGTTGTGTATATATTCCTAGTTGCTCATTTGGGGAGTTTGAATTTTAATTTCTCCCTTGTCAATAAGGTCTTGGATGTAAATCTTCAATCTCATACATTTGATGGTGCTATGTCCTTTGATATGTTGTTATTCACTATATTCATCTTCCCTATACCATTCGGGTTTGGGTTTTCTTTCATCAAGAGGTGTAGTGATAGGGAATTTAATCAAGTTTTCTTGTGTTGAAATTTATGGAATATGACGTCAAGAGGTTCCCCTAAAGGGGTGTACTTACATTTGGATTGGTTATTTTGTTTTCCTTTTCCTTGGGGAAAGGTTATATTCATGGAGGTACCTTGTTGTGTGTTATGTGTCATGTTTTGTATATTTTGGACATGTTTGTTGTCAATTACACCATTTTACAACATTTTTATTTTTAGAGCAATATTTTTGTTTATCATTAGAGGTTTGCCTATTATATTTTTGGTCTTTATAAATTTTGATTACCCCTTCTACAATTAAATCATTTTCAATGGTTAACGGTCCTTTTTCAACGACTTCATTGAATGTTGTGACACATTGTAATTGCAAGTGTAATGCTATTTTAGGGTGGAAATTTTCAATGAAAATGTTAAACATTTATTTTTTAGGTACTTTTAAGGGGAATCTACTTGTAAGGTATCTCCATCTTTGAAGGAATGAAGTAAAAATTTCCCCATTGCTTTGTTTTGTTGGTGATTAGGTGTTGGGATTTGATTGTTAATGTGTGGAGTATTTTTGGGAGTTGGGGGTGGAGGATTGTTGTGTTGATTTTGGAGATGGGTGTTAGTGAAATTGATTTGAGGATTGGAGGTGGACATATTATAAGAAGGAGGAGGTTGGTTGTTAATATTTTGATGTTGAGGATTAGCATTTGATGGGTTATTAAGGGGTGAAGGTGGAATATTGTTATTGAGGGTTTGGGAGACAATATCTTGAGTGATGTAATTGGAATGAAAGTATGAAGTGGGAAGGTGTTGTGTTGGTATATTTGGGATGGAGTGGGCATAAGTGATGTTGGTGTTAGGGGGAATAGTGACCCTTATATTTGATGAAATTGGGTATATATTATTAAGGGGTTGTGTTACATTTGTAGAGAGAGGGGGAATTTTTTTTTATGATGAGAGGTGAAGTAGTATTTGAGGAAGGGAGTAGGTTGGTGTTAGATGATATTATGGTTATGGAAGTAGGTAAAGTTGTATTGGTGATTAGGGGTGAAGTTTTATTTGATAAGGGTAGTTTGACATTAAGTTGGCTTGTGTTTATGGAAGATGAGATATTGGTATTAAGTTGTGGACCAAGGATATGGTTAAAGAGGTTGGTGGATGATAAGAGATTGTTGGTAGGGTCACTACTCCTTGCTTGTAGGATATCAGTGGTAGTGGGGGATCTTAGCTCCTTGTGATATAAGGGTAAGAACAAGATGATATATGTCTAGTAAAAGAAGATTCTCCATCCTTTCTTGGTTGTGTGAATTATTAGAAAAATCCCTTAACCTAGGGGACTCCTCTTGGGCATCGACCATGTCTTCATGGGGTTTTGGTGTTTGAGATGAAGTGGTGTTCAAGAAGGCTTCTCCTTGAGAATACATTAGCTTCCTTGCTTGTGATCTAGTGATTGGAATCCAAAGGAAGGATTCTTTTAAGAGCTTATGGGTGCGAACTTTGGACTAGGTTTGGACTTGGATGGTAGACTAAGATTTGGATGATGAAGGTTGTTTATTAGGATGTTCCTAAGATTGATTTAGGAGGATTTATTTGGGATTTTTGTCTTGTGATGAGTTTGATTTAGGATGATTAGTTTAGATTTCAAGGATGTGATTGGTTAAGATGAATGGATTAGTTTGATTGTAAGAAAACTAAGGGTTTCAATCAAAAGTTATAATCTAGATCCTTAAGATGAGATGGTTTCGAGTTTTCTTACTTAGGATAGGAAAGCTCCTAAGAAAGACTAGATATAGATGATTTTGAAAAAACTTAACAAAAGGGAGCCAACCCCTTAGGGTAAATTATCCAAAAAAAAGGGCTAACCAAGGATGCAACTTAAGCTAGGAAAGTTCTTAAGCTACCCCTAGATTAGTGAGGATGATGGAGGATCTAGATTAAACCCCAATGAAAAAATTGAATTGCAAAGGTGATCATAGGATTAGGTGAATATTTACAAGGGATGATTGTGGAAGACTAAGGGATTGAACCATCAAAAAATTAGGGATTATCAAAATGAATTATCAAGATGATGAACCCACTAGTTTTTCTAATGTTCCATTCAATTTATGAGGGTAATAATGCATAAATAAGAATTAGAAAATAAACCTAACTGATATAATAATCAAAAGATATGCTTTAAGAGGGTAAAATGATGTGTACCTATTGCAAAAAGAGCCTTTTAGGGCCTCACTAAGGACTCATTCGCCCAGTGGCGAATGGGTCCTTGCTAGGGTTCTGGAAAATTAGTTTTTGGGTTTTGTTCTTCAATGTTTGCAGTCCCAAAATATTGGTGTTTAGCTTTTGAAAGCCAAAAATAAACTCTTTAGAATAATTTCCATGATCTTTCAAGAAAGCTGACAACTTTGACAACTTTGCAACTTTTTCAACTTTTTCTCTCCACTTGATCTTGAACCTAAAACCTACAATCACACATCAAAGGAGAAGAAAATGTTGATTGTTAGGGAATATGGGTTTTCCTTGGTGAAACCCCATTTTGGTAATTAAACCTTGTAATGAAAAAATGCATAAAAGGAATGATGAATGAACAAAGTAATGTCACTACTGACCACACCTTAATTGAAACCTCATATTGCAAATATAAAATATAGCATGAAGTGGCCTCAATGTATGTAGATCTTGATCATAACACTTTGATTTGAAATAATGCTTGAATATAATCTCCAATGCTACATCAACACATTAACTCAACAACATGCATGGCTTTGACATGATGATTGATATCTTGATTGCTACAATAATTTTTAATAATCTACCTTTGAATGCCTTCTTGAATGCTCTTATGAAAGTACTCTTGATTGCTGATAAAAATTCTTAGATGGAACTAAGTGAAATAACCTTCTATTTATACATAACTTAAGATTAATTCTTGAAATTCAATAATACAAGCCAACATTAGATCTAGGATTGGAAATCATTAAAATATTGCTAAAAACATATCCCAAGGGGGGGTCCTAGGGTTAAGTGAGGACCCATTCGCCATAGGGAAAATGGGTCCTAGCACACTTAACGAGGACAAACTTCAGGAAATATGAAATGTTATGCAAAAAGGGGGGCCTAGGACCTAGTGAGGACCCACTCACTATGTCACGAATGGGTCCTAGGTCACTAACCTAGGACACATTCCTTGTAAAATTAAGTATTGTGTAATATTATTTATGAGTGTTGGGCTTTATCCCTCGAAATCTATAATTAATTAGGCTTGGATTTGAATTAAAGGGGAAAATTAAGCTCAAATTAAGGTCCTCAATTAATTAATAAATCCCTAGATTAGTGTGAAAGCGTAAATATACACTTTACAACACCCTAAATAAGCCACCATTAAGTCCATTTTATTAAAAAGGGTCCTAAACTTAATGTGAAAGTGTAAAACACATTACAACACTAAATCAAGGCAACATTAGGCTCATTTTAATTATTAATTATTCATTCCCAAACTAAGGAAAAAGGGATAAGTTTTCCATTACTACATTTTTCCCCCAATTTAGTGAGAGTATGACCATGTAAAACTCACACTAAAGTAGACATTCAAGACACTTATGTATGCAACAATGTCAAAGATACACAATCATACACTATCAAAGACCAAGAAGAATAGGGATGTAGATCAAGCCTCAATTTTCCAACATGATGTGGAACACGTCTCAAATGTTTATCCAAGAAAGGGGAAGGATAAACCCTCGACTGTCCAACACGATGTGGAACATGTCTCAATTGTTTGTCTAAGAAATGTTCACAAGCAAAACTTGATATCCACTATGCAAACAACACACAAAATCACTCTAGGGTAGTGGAACCTCAAGCCATCCACTAAGTGACTATCTCAAAAGGGTGGAAAATGGGAGAATCATATTAGGCTCCCATACCATATGAAATTTATCATCTTGAAAACTTCAATAAGGAACCACAATGCTAAATACTTATGAACATTATGTCTATAGGTTTTTGTTTAAAGGTTTTTTGTTTCATTCGTGTAAGTTCTTCTTCTGAGGGATCATCATGCCTAATTTCTCCAAGAGAGAACAAGTCAAGAGTAACAAATTGCCACTTAGGGATGCATCACATCACATCAAGCCACTAAGATAAATTTGCATGCTTAGAAATATTGCACTCTTGGAGGAAATAAAACCCAATGACACCACCACCAAGAAAAGTTTGCATCACAAGAAAAAGAAAATCACATCATGAAATATACAAATTTTGAAAGATATCATCGATGTATTCCCCCACATGAAAGCAGTTGTTAACACCACTATTGTGAGCAATTGCGTTAAAGTAGAAAAAAAATTCTCTTAAGACATGAGAGCTTTCCTCGGAAAACCCTATGCCAAGTCATATGTGTAGATAGGATAAAATAAATAAGGTTTAATGCGTTGAAAAAAATAAACTAATTAAATCCTATGAAGCACAATAGAGTACAAAAAAACATGAAAATAACAATAAGAAGCACAAATGCAAACCGATCTATGCACTAACTCGATTTATCTCCATTACTCTTCTCCACCTGCATGAGAATGTGAGATTTTGAAGAGTTGACAATGGAGGAATGTTGGATGCTCATTCCTGCAGCATAATGACTTGATGACGAAAATGACAAATGGAGAGAATGATAGATAGAGATAGAAGACTAATTTTGACAGTGTCTGGATTCTAGACGAATCAACCTCCTAAAAGTATTGTGAGAGGCCATATTTATAGAGCCGTGATGTTGATGAAGATAAAATTTGACAAGATTCAATAAGGATTTGATTTTTGACAAAAGAGGAAACACAACGAGATGAGATAAGATGTCAAAAAAGATAGAAAGATTTCATTTCCTATTTTAAAGGAAATAAATCTTGAAAAAGATGAGAAGGATAATTGATGAATTATCTAATTAAATAAATTAATTAGATAAACATGAGTTTCAATTTTGGAAAGAAAGCGAGAAGATCTTTTTAGGATTTTATTAATTAAATAAATATTTGATTTATTTAACTAATGTTGGATTTATGATTTCATTAATTAAATAATATAAATTATTTAATTAACATTAGAGGAATGGATGGATTATGCATAGGAAGGGAATACATGAAATTAGTTAAATAAATAAGATTTATTTACTAATTAGATGATGACATGGGTACCTAGGGAGAAACATGCCACAAGATGCCTAAATGATGTAATGTCAGGACAGGTGTTGTAAGAGGACATTTTTGGGTGTCTACAATATGTTTCCAAAATAAAGCTACGTCATGAAAGAGGAGGGAGGGGTTGCCCCAAAAAATACATAAGGGGTCTATGAATTTGGGGTCAATATGTCTTTGCTACAATGTTTGAATCATAGAGTGTGAAAATGTCATCATTCCCTAAACACTCATTGAACTGGAATAATGACACATAAAAAATGAAAACAAAGAAAAATCCTTTTGAGTCATCATGGAACAAACCTAAATGTCTCAATTTCTTATGTCATCCCCAAAAGGAAAAAATAAAATAAATAAAAAAGGTAAAATATTTATGACATAGAGAAGAATGTAGGTACATATAGAGGAATGCACAAAGGATAGAGAGATACACCAAATGAAATAGCATGAGGGATCACATTTTGCACATGAAATCACATAAAATAACATGAAAAATAAAATAAAGAAAAAGGCTAGTAAGGAACATGTGAGTCAACCTATAGTAGGTCGTCCACATCCCAATCTCATTTGGTATAAATGGAAGGTAGACAACTAGCCAAATGGATAACATCACATGTGAAAACTAGGACAAGGCTAACTAATCCCTTGCCCCCACTAAGTGCAGGACAAGGATGAGCCAAGATAGGTGATGAGAATGAGCTCCTTGTGATAAAGATAATGATTTGCAATGAATGTACATTTAATAGTGAGAATGCTAAGATCCTACTACTATTACATGGGAAGGAGAAAAAAGGTCATGATTTTTAAGTTTGATTCTTAGAGGGCGCAAACTTGTTCAATAATTTATTTAAAGGACAACAATTTTTTATTTAATGGCCAAAAAATATATGATAAGCACAATATGGTACATTGTTATTAGTTTTTCAGTTGGTCAGGTTTGCACATTCAAGTGGTAATTTGATCAATTTCCAACATAAAAGAGTATAGAAGATTATATTAGTTTTGTATAGTTATAATGAGTTATAAAAAGATTCAGAAGGTTCATACAATTGTTGTAACTTAACCTTTTGATGTTCATGCATTCACAGTTTCTTCTTCTTTGGTTTGATCACTATGGTTTGATCACTTTCTTCTTCTATTTGCAAACCATTTCCTTTTTTAGAAAAGGATTTGTTAGCAGTAGTAGAGTGTTTGGAAGGTGTGGTTTCTTTTCACTGATGTATAGGTGATGTATTGGAAATGGATGGAGGAGGAGGAACATTCTTGTTGATGAGATAATCCAAGCTACATGCATATTCTATTCCTCATTCACATTTAAGTATCTTTCTTAGGTTTGCTATAAGGTGAACCACACTGATAGAAATAGGTTCATTTCTCACAAAGTTTTGTAAAGTATTTAATTATTCATCCAACAATCTTATGTTCTCTTGCAGGATATGAACAACATCATGAAAATTAGTTGTAGGTATGAAAGTCATGGGAAATGAAGTATGAATACTATGATCCATAAGGGGGTTGATTATCAAGACTATTAGGAAGAGAGCTAGAAAACACAAGATCCATGGTGAATAGTAAATCGCAGGATGACATGAGTCTCAAACTATGTATCACAATAGTATTACTAATAGGACACCAAGTTGTTAAGCTCATACAAGTTTCACAAACTTAGTGTGCAAACCCAAAATAGAAAGAGGCTTAGAATGCAATGGAATGACCTCAAATGAAATGTGTAATTGCAATTTTCAGATTCTAAACAAGGTAATTCGCTAATTACACTATGCCACAATCTGAAAATGAAATATTAGAAATGTAATTTTGAAATCACATAATGTACTAAATGAAAAAAATTAATCTATATCTAATGAAATGAATGAAACAGAAAGTCAACAAACTGTAACAAAGATATGATGACAGGAAATAGAAACACATAATTAAATATTTCAAATTCTAGAAATGAAAATTAAGGCTTGATCAAGATCCTAGATTAGGTTTTCAAAACAATTTTTTACTAATTTTTGAGAATTATTTTAGTGGTTTTTAGATTTAGTTTGTTACAATTAGTTTCAGGTTTAGATTTCTGTAAATTCAATGTGAAATTTGAGTGGAAAAGGTGAAAAAATGATGAGCGAAAACACCTAGTTTGATATGCAATTTTTCTTTCAATTTTCAATGCAAGTTTATGTGATGCAAGATGATATGAAAAATGACTAATTTTTTTTGTATTTTTCAAATTTAAAGAATGCAAAAATAATGCAATCCTAAAACCGGATATGAAATGCAAATTTGAATGCAAAATAAAGACCCTAAATGAGATCTATTTCAATGCAAATGAATGAAAATGAATGGAATATCTAATCTAAGGTGAAAAGAGACTCCAAAATAAGAAAACTACAATTCTCAAAAAGTTGGGTTCACCATAATGAGACATAGAAAAATTAGGGGTTATCAAAATGAATTATCAAGATGATGAACCCACTAGTTTTTCTAATGTTTCACTCAATTTATGAGGGTGATAATGTATAAATAAAAATCATAAATCAAACCTAACTGATATACTAATCAAAAGGTAGTTTTTGAGAGGGTAAAATGATGTGTGCTTGTTACAAAAAGTGCTTTTTTGAGCCTCACTAAGGAATCATTTTCCCAGTGGTGAATGGGTCCTTGCTAGTGTTTTGGAAAATCAATTTCTAGGTTTGGTTCTTTAATGTTTGCACTCCCAAACTCTAGGTGTTCAGCTCTCAAAAGTCAAAAATAAATTCAATAGAATGCTTTCTATGATCTTGCAAGAAAGATGGCAACTCTGACAACTTCTGCTCTTCACTTGATCTTCAACCTGAAACCTACAATCACACATCAAATGAGAAGAAAATTTTGATTATTAGGGAATATGGGTTTGACTTGGTCAAACCCCATTTTGGTAATTAAACCTTGTAATGAAACAATTCATAAAAGGATTGATGAGTGAACAAAGTAATGTCACTACTCACCACAACTTAATTGAAACCTTGGATTGCAAATCTGAAATTTGGCATGAAGTGGCCTCAATGTATGTAGATATTGATCACAACACTTTGATTTGAAACAATGCTTGAATAGGATCTCCAATGTTACATCAACACATTATCTCAACAAAATGCATGAATTTGACATGATTATTGATATATTGATTGTTGGAATAAAATTTAATAATATGCCTTTGAATGCCTTCTTGAATGCTCTTGTGAAAGTACTCTTGATTGCTCATGAAAATTCTTAGATGAAACTAAGTAAAATAACCTTCTATTTATATATAAATTAATATTAATTCCTAAATTTCAAATAACACAAGCCAACATTAGATCTAGGATATGAAATAATTAAAATACCACCAAAAACATATCCCAAGGGGGGGCACTAGGGTTAAGTGAGGACCCATTTGTCATAGGGTGAATGGGTCCTAACACACTTAAATAGGACACACTTTGGGAAATATGAAATGTTATGCAAAAAGGGGGTCCTAGGACCTAGTGAGGACTCATTCACCAGGTGGCAAATGGGTCCTAGGTCACTGACCTAGGACACATTACTTGTAAAATTAAGTGTTGTGTAATAGTATTTATGAGTGTCAAGATTTATCCCTTGAAATGTGTAATTAATTAAGCTTGAATTGGAATTAAAGGGGCCAATTAAGCTCAAATTAACATCAATTAATTAATAAAGCCCTAGATTAGTGTGAATGTGTAAAGTGTAGTGCCCCTCCCCGATTCACCCTTTTACAATTTGGATCGTTTGATGACTAGGTATTTTGATAATTTAAATGATTGTTTTGATACAATTGCGGTATCAATAAATAAAATATTATTAAGGATTTATTTGATTTAAATAAATTAAAATTTATGGTTTAAAAAGAAATATTTTAATTGTTTGAACTTTTTTGTGCAAATATTAATTGTGTGAAATAAGAAAAGAAAATTAAAGAAAATAATTAATTTCTAGAATGCATGGAGTAACAGGAAATTAAGAAGAGTAAATAAATTAGTTAGAGATAATTGAGAGCGAGGCTTTTTGGTTATTTTTTGAGAAACTAATTTTTCTTCTCTTGTCCATGAATATTTTTTATTCTTGAAAGTTTTCTTGGGGTTTTTTTTGGAATGTTTGGAATTGGGGGCTTTGCATTATTGGAGAAATCTAAAAATATATTGTAGCTGCAAATTGGAGGAAGTGATCTCTACATCAATTTCCAATCCAACTAAATGACTATAATCAGGTTCCTCTATTTCTGATTTACACCTCTGTTTACTCTTGCTTGAATATTTTATTAAAAATATTCATGAAAGAACTCCTTGGAATATCTTTGCAAAATGTTTGCATGTATTATGTACACCTTGTAAGTCAGTCTTCAGAATTGTGATATTTTTGTGCATAATTCCAACCCCAATGCCTTCTTGTTGAAAGTATACAAGCCAAACTTCTTTCCTTGGTTTGAATCTTATGAATAGAGTCTTGATTGACATTCCTTGCCTAAAATCTTGACTTCTGCACTCGTTAAATGTTGATAAATTGGTTTGCAAGGTTATTGGTAGTCGTTGTTCAAACCTTTCTCCTGCATTCAAGAACCTTATTATCTTATGCAAACTATGTAAATATGTGGCACCACCCCTATCTTGGATTAAACAACGCATAAATATTACTTTGGTCAAAACCCAATTCTTCCATGCCCCATATTTCTTTCTATAGAATTTGATGTTTACATGATAAGTTGCTATCATATCAAACTATGAGTCTCCTTTATGCTCTTGACACTAGAATTTATTTAACCGGCTTTGACATACATCGTTCTTGATTTCCTTTGCCTCTTACATGTTAAGTCTTATCAAGGTTGCAACTTGCCTCCCTTGTTTGGTGCTATCCCTTAAACAACAATTTTCTCACCTCATTTCGTTATTGGTGGTTCATTGAGTTAACTTAGGATGATTCACATTGTTTTATATTAGTCTTCAAATCTCTTGCATGGCATTCTCAACACAACCAATTTACATGGAAAGTGATATTTTATAACCATTCGATAGTCTCCTGCAAGCTTAGTCAAATGGAATAATTTATTCAATGTTTTCTATCTTTGTAGACCAAGTGTCCTTGACAAGCGGTTTCATTAATATTGTGTGAATCTCTTAAGTGGATTTTTCAAGCCACAGGCACTCGATACACCTTAAAATATCAACTGTTGGTTGTGCAATGTGTCATAGTTCCTAACTTTCATTTTATTTTATTTTGGTTGGAATCTTGTGAGATAGGCTTTTGATAGTCGCACCCTTACAAGGAGTAACCAATGAATGCGAGTTATGCTAAAGAGCGACAATATTTACATATCAAGTGTGTTTGTATTCGCTGGAAATAGCATGTAGGTAATTCGAATAGTAAATAGTTTGATACAATTATGTTTTGGCACTCATTTAAATATATTTATACATTTCAAAATTAAGTTATTGTATGACTCACTATTGTATCTTACTTCTTCGATTCAATATTAGTAGAAGCTCGATGGAATGGGAAACGTTGGATACACCCTTCTTCATATTCACCTTGCTTTGTAGAATTCGATGGGATTTACTAGACAAATAAACGTATACTGTTGATAGTAGCTTATATTGATTTGTAATACTCTAGTTTTGCATAGTGTTTGAAGTTAAAGAGGCATTGGCCTTCGATGTATCCTTATGCATTTTTATTTTCTAGTCCTACTATATATATGTGTGTGTGTGTGTGAAACTTTTGCAATTTCCATAGTTTTCGCTATATATATACATCCTACATTCTGGTTTAATTATATTCTATTATGATAGATGTGGATTTATCTATATATAAAATATATCTTTATGTAGGTATATATATGTGTATACTTATTGTGGATTTTCTTGTTGAGTGCTATGTGAACTATTGTTCTCATACTTGTTTTATGATTATGTAGGTACTTACCTTGCACTGTGGAATTGTTTTTTGTGGAGACTTGGTGTGAGTTTTGCATGCCTTGTTTTATGCGATATTTCATGTGGTTTTATATGTTGTGCAAGTTGGCTTACCCAATTAGTGGACTGTTGAGTCTTTTGTTGCTAGTAGGGGGAGTGACTCTCAATGGGGGTCTGGTGCACAAAGTGGCAAGTCCAAGGTAACTCATTAAGATTTTAATCAAGTGATAATCTAAAATGAATTAGGGGGTTGGGTAGTTCACATTAATCAAGACAATGTCTCACTCATGGCTCAAGCACTTGTTTAGGCTTGAGATGAGTGGGAAGGCCTAGAATGGAAAAATTAACTACCTAGTCTGACTAGAAGGTATGTTGATCTTGCATAGTTTATATGGGGGTCTGACGACCGATAGAAGTGGCCAAGGTAACTCAGGATGGGGGTCTGATAGCCTAGGAAGGTTATGCCAGGGTAACCCATATCAAACTATGTAATGAAACTCCTCCCTAAAAAAGGCTTGTATTTCTTGTTTTGTTTTCCCTTGTTGTTCTTGTACCTCTAGAAGCAGTTGATTCTTTATGTTGTTACTTTTGCATGTTGGAGTTTTGTTTTCCCTTTTATGTGGTGCTACTGTCTTCTTCTCTGTTTGGTGGTGAGACCTTCTTGTTATCTCCTATTGCAGGGGTGGCCCTTAGGGTTTCACATGGTTAGGTGGAATGTGTCATGCACTTTGTTGGTTTCTCTCACTTTATCTATGTTCATGGAGACTACTCCTGGATATAAAGACTTTTGCACTCATTCCAGTTTATGTGGAATATATTTTATGTACTTTTATTGTATTGAAAACAAATGTATCATGTATTGTATCTCTGATTTATAATCTCTCAAATAGAAAATGAGCAAATATTGATGTAATGATGTAATGCAATAATTCAATGATGTGCCTTGTTGTATTAGCTAATGGAATTGATTTTGAATGGTATCTATTAGTGGCATGCTATAGTTAATTCCTATTTATTGATAATTTAATGCGATGAATAAAATTAAACTCATATTATTAAATGGAATTTATTTAATGTGGTAATTTACGTTTCTTGCTAGATTTGTTAATGTGATTCTTGTAGTGTAGTCACAGACCTTAGAGGACTTAGGTTAGAAAACAAGTTATTGTTTCATTTGTAATTTTGTGTTTATTGTACTTTAAAATAAAATTGTTCTATCTTAGGTTTTTTAGTGTGTTGTTATATAGGGTTTTGTGGTGGGGTGTTACATAAAGATACACTTTGCAACACCTTAAATAAGACACCATTAAGTCCATTTTATTAAGAAGGTTCACAAACTTAATGTGAATGTGTAAAACACATTACAACACTAAATCAAGACAACATTAGGCTCATTTTAATTATTAATTATTCTTTCCCAAACTAAGGAAAAAGGGATACTTTTTTCATTACTATAGGGATATGTCCTAAGGTTAGATTGGATGATAATGATCAATGGAGTGGGAAAGATGGTGATAAGAAGAAAAAAATGGGGTTGATAGCAAGTTGAAGATGTCAAAATGATGAGGAGTTCTAAAGTTTTCCCTAAGTCCAAAGGGAAGATTTAAATGATAGGGAGGGTGGAGGATTGATGATGGAAAGTTTTAGGTATGAAGAATGGTGGGTGTAAATGGTGGTCAACAAATGATAGTTGCAAATTTTATCAGACTAATCAAAGAGCCCTAAGAGGTCAAAGTTAGAAGACTCAGGTTCTACGGCTGGATGAAGGGATACTTTTAGGAAACATAGGCACAACATTTTTTGACAGAGACACAAAAAGATGAAAGGGTGCAGGCACAACAATTTTGGTCACAGATGTAGTTCTACAGTCCTAGGTATTTTAGTAAGAGATTTGAAAAGAAATAAAACACATTAGTCAAGTTTGAATTTTTTTGCAAGGTATGGTCAATCTTTATCCCTTTGGCTAATTCATCTTGCACTAGTTTTGCACAAAAAAGACACTTCAATCACTTGTTACTAATCCTAATCTCAAGTAGGTTTATAGGTTAGTGTGGTCCCACAAACTTGGAATTCTCCAAAATTGGAATATCCTTCGACCCAAGGGAGAGGACACCTAAGGAGGTGTATACGCTTGAAGTCTTTGTAAAAGCAGATAGCTAGGTGCCTCATGGAATAAAAGGATAACCCAAATCCCCCCTCTCCCTGGAAAGCTACGTGTAGCTTATGTAATTCCAAGGATTTCTATCTCAGTCAAGGGATCCTTATGATGGGAATCTATAGGGTGTGATCTGTATCTCTTGCACCACACTAGTCTACATTCAATGGATCTTCTAAGTTAAATAATGTTTTACAGGGACATCCTCAATATACACAAAGGTATGTGAGTCACAACCATGAATACTAACCCATCACAAGCATGGGATGGTAACTTCAACAAGGTACTAAAAGCTCATACCAACTCTGCACTCCTTGCCTAGAATTACCCTAGGAAATCAGAGCTTCACTAAACATGACATGGCTAGATTTGGGTATAACTTTATTTCTCCCTTTTTTTATACCCTCTCGATAACATGTAGTTGAGTTCATCCCCTAAGGTGATGAAATCCCTAATCTAGCCACCTAAAGGGAAAGGTATGCTAAGTGTTTTTGATCTCCAAGATTGCAAGAAGCATGAGGGGAGAGCATACACACAAAACTAGCAACCTTATGTTTACCTAAAACAAAAATCTAAATAAAATGAATAAATGAAGAGATTTATGATCCATAAGATCACTCTAAGTGCAATGGGAGAGCATATGTCTATTACACCCTTCTAGACATGGAAAACAAATTCATTAACCTTCTTATCTAACTTTAGTGCCTAATTTAGTGCAAAAACAAAAAAATTAGGCTAACATCCTACAAAACCACAAATTAGTAGTTTATTAAATTTGTCTTGGAAAATCGACCAACTACACCACTTATTAGTCCAACTGTTAGCCCAAGAAATGACCAAAATCCAAAATTAAATGGAAGTGTCGTTTTAGAACAAAAAGAAGCACAAAAATACAAAATGACATAATTTAAAATTGAAAACATAAGTGCTGAAATATACAAAATTGTGCTTGCATTAGTTAAGAAAAATTAATGCAATTTTAAGCTAAAAATTGATGACATTAACTATTTCTACTTAAAAGATGTAAAGTATTGATATTTTCCTAAATGATTGACTATGCCAAAACAACCAAATGTTGAAATAACACCAAAAAGATTAAAATAATTAGTTTGGAGCAAAAGCACCAAAATATGCAAAAATGGTACTTTCCTTTCTAGAATTAGTTAACACTAGATATTATGCTAAATGTCAATTGTGTTAGCTTTATCTACCTAAAAGAAGTAACTTTTGATATTCCCCAAATGAAAGATAATGTGAAAATGATAAAAAATAAGATAAACCTAAATAAGTTAAGCTTTCTTGGCTACAAACAAAAGCATCATTTACTAAAATGGAGGCATAACAGGTCACCACACAAGCACTGCCAATCATAGTGCAGGCATCAAAATATAGTGCATAAGTGTTGTAAGTCATCTCAAAGGTGTAGCAGGATTCTATACAGGTGTAGAAAACTAGAGGCCAACTAAGAATTGAAAATTTGTTAAAATAAAGAAAAAATGTGAGTTATTTTTAGCCTTTTACGATTAATTTTAAGACCCAAAATGAAATGTGTGATGACATGATATCTAGAGAATTTACTTATCCTAGGTAAATTTTAGATGATTTTTAGATTGTGGATTGATTTTATCTCTTTTTTCCTAAAGTGATAGTTGTAGTTGTGAAAACAAAAAGGAAAAGATATACTATATTGATCAACAACTGTTAGAGGTAACTAAAAATAATGTTAACAAGTCTACAAAAATGTGAAAATGTTGAAAAACCCCTACAAAAATTGAAAATGATTAGCAAAATGATAAGAATAAAAGGAAGAAAAAATGGTGGAGAGGTGCTTTCCTTCACTTCTAGGGTTTTGAACCTAAAAGGAGAGAGACACTCCAATTTTTCATCCTTTCACTCAAGAACCCACCCTTGAGATTTCAATGCAAAGGAGATTGAAATATGACAAAGGGAAGGTTCTAGGGAAATGATAATAGTTAATGAGGGTTCACCACCAAGTGTAAACTTGGAAATGATAAAATATTGGAAAACATAGTCTGATATGCAAAATGACCTAAAAATGCAAGTAAAATGTAACAAAAAACTATGAAAATAGAAATGTGCACCTAGGAAGATGAAGGAGGCAGAATGGAGGTCTAGAATCTTGAGAATTTACTGCTAATCCTAACTAGAACTCATATGCTAGTCTGGGAAAATCATTCCAATTTTTGGTAAACTGTGTCAGAACAGGTTTCAAACAAATGGGTACTCAAATCCACAAAAATCCCTGACAGATAGGTGCAGTGGGAATTATTCTCCAATAGTGGTGAATCAATCCACTTCTAGATTTCTTGAAATTCAAAACTATATTTTTTAGCTCTCAGTCTTCTCTTTTGTTCCTAATTTAGATCTAGGTTAGAAATTGAAAATTTTAGCATGTCTAGATCTTCTCTAAGCTTCTCCAAGGCTTGTTTGCAACTTTGACAACTTTGAATTCTTTTGACAACTTGATGACAACTTTTCCAATCTTTCTCCTTGATAAATATGCAACCTAGACCTACAAAACACATGCAAAGAGAGGGGAAAATGTTGTGGGGGTTAGTGAATAGGGGTTTTCCTTGGTATAACCCCTTGTTGGTAGTTAAACCCTTGAAATGAAATGAAATAAAATAGAGAATGATGAATGAAAAAATAATGATATTGCAACTCACCAAACCCTTGTAGTAAAGTGTTGCAAACATGTAAGTGATGGATCCAATGGATGTAGACTTGGAATATAGCTTAATGTTGATGTAATGCTTGCTTGAAACACAAATCCTACATCACAATTGTTATCTCTAAAACAACATAATGCAAACAATCTTTGATATGATGAAAGACACTTCAAGAATTCTCTTGAATGCTTGATAATATGCCCTTGAAATTCCTTGAATCCTCTTGTGAATGCTAAAATTCTCTTGTTAACTATATGCATGAATATTTTATTGCTTGATAGTATGAAATGAGAGAAAGAACCTTGTATTTATACTCACTTACACAATAATTCCCAAAATTACAACACTATAGGCTAACCTTAGATCTTGGAGAATAAAATCCTACCCAAATTTTAAATGAAATTTGAATTTTGAGTTAAAGGGGACTCATTAGCCACCTTGGGTGAATGGGTCCCACCTAAGGGGACTCATTTTCCCATAATAGAGAATGAGTCCCACCTTAGGAATTTGAGGTTGGTTTTAGGATTTTGATATTTTAAATGGCGTTTGTCAGGATTACTCAAAAATACACATAAATAAGGCATGCAAATGCAAAATGGGGCCAATTAAAGCATAAGAAAACCCAATTATTAATGATAAGCCTAGAGGATTGTGAAAGTGTGTTACAACACTTTAAAACACTCTAAATAAGTCAAGGATTAAGATTAATTATGATTAAAATTATTTTTATTATGCTTAGTTAATTGATAAAACCCTAGAAAAGTGTGAAAGTGTGTTACAACACTCCACAAAACTTTTGCAAGGAACCACTAAATTCCATTAGTTAACAAGGTCCCAAGACCTAATGTGATTGTGTTATCCACATTACAATACTATATCAAGGTGACATTAAGCCAAAATCTACAAGGAGGACCAAAACGAATGTGAAAAAGTCAAAGAATCCTTTTTTTGACAATACAAAGATAAAAAAATAGTGAATGTGGGCATTGATGTCATGGATGCAGGTGCAAAAATTTGGCACGTAGGCACCACAAATTTGAACATGGGTACAATAATATGAAATTCAAGCATGGCTAGTCATCATAGAAGTTGAGACCTACAAACTTTGGAATCACCAAACTTCAAGCAAAAAAAGTTAGTAGGGATGTGGGTCCCACTAGTCATGCCAAATGTAGCTCAGGGGTTAATTTATCATCAAAAGCATAAATCAAATAAGAATGAAAACATAACACAAAATATACTTTTGATGACCCTCCAATATTGAGCTCAAGATGCACCTAAGTCTTGAAGGATTTTTCCCAAGGATGAATGTGGATTGCTCACAATTCCACAAGCATAACAATGGCCAATTTCAAGATGAAGAAATGAAGGAATTATGCCCCAATTTATAGAAATTGGGAGGGAGAAATGGAGGGAGAGGATTAATTAGGAATGTAAGGTGGGTATGTGTAGGATCATGATGGGGAAAAAATTGGCGATATGATGGGTATGTGTAGGGTATGTGGCTGACGACTTTATTTTTACCCAAAATTGATGAAACAAAAAGGGTTTTTAAAGGAGATTCTTAGATTTCCACCAATATAAATTATACTTTACTTTGAATTTAATAAATAATTATTATTCATTTTATATTTGAATTGCAACTAAAGTCACAATTGATAGGTTGATTGAAAAACATCTATAGCTTTCAAATGGTATCAATTTGTTTGAATATGAAACATGCGTCGCATTCCATGCTTCACATACTATAGGATTGAAAAATAAAAAATTCAATTTCATGAAGTTTTGACCATGTTAAGGTGTCAAACATACGAGTTTTTATATTTTTTAAAAGTTGTAATAAAAAATTCATAATTAATTATTTACTTGGAAAAAAATTACAAAAAACTATGCATCACATCGGTCCACATGAGTCCTCTACTTATATCTAAAATATTATGATTTTATTGTGGTTAGAGTGGTTAGACAGACACCTACTTCTTATTTTTTCCTAAAATTTAAGTATCACTCTATCGGAATTTCAAATTTTCACCAAATAGATTTAAAAAACAAAAACAAAACAAAAAAACTTAGTAGTTTAGAAACTAAATTCAATTTTCTATAGATTATATTCTTACATATTTTTGAAATAATATAAATAACTTATTCAAATTTTTATGTCAAGTTGCCTAACTCTGATTTTTCTAAATTTTTTGCCACTTAAGGGCCTATTTTTTCCATGATGATCCTAGACATACCCAAGTATGGATCAAGGTGGTGGCTAATTGGAACTATGACAAGTGTCGCAATTGATTGAGGAATAGGTCACAAGGTGTGCTCACACATGTGTGAGAACACCTTGGGATGACAAGTCATTTAATTTTTGAGGCTAGGTGTAAGATAGTGGAGGTAGGTGGGATATCTCTAATTAATGAGACAATATTAGGGGGTTATGTGTGAATTTTAAATTAGGAAATAATGGGAATTATGGGGATTAAGGTAGTTTATCATGGATTAATTAGCTTAATAGGGTAGGTTGATTCAACAAACCATAGGTTTATTAACTAGGCTAGAGTTAAAAGTTGGAGAATTAGATAATGAGGGTTAGTAATTTAACTAATTAAATATTAATTAACTCAAATGGGATTAAGAAAGTAGAGGATTTTGATGGGAT
Organism: Sequoia sempervirens; assembly: GCA_007258455.2. Lineage (NCBI taxonomy): Eukaryota > Viridiplantae > Streptophyta > Pinopsida > Cupressales > Cupressaceae > Sequoia > Sequoia sempervirens. The sequence goes on along the minus strand of VDFB02135725.1, from coordinate 5,237 downwards.
CAATTAAATAATAAATTATTTAATTGATTGGAGAAACTATAGTATGAGAGATGATATAATTAATTAAATAAAATATTTAATTAATTATAAGATGAAAATGGATTAATTAATTAAATAATATATATTTAATTAATTAAAAGAGTGGGAATGGATGAAATTAATTAAATAATTCTATTTAATTAATGAAGAGGAAATGATGTCATATTTAGGGTGACTACACTCACAAGGAAAATTAATTTATAGTTTGAGTAAAATTCATGAAAGAAACATTCATTCATAGGGTAAGTGCACCAAGATGGTTCCCAAAAAAGGGGCATAAGTGGCCACTTTTTTTCTAAAATCAGGAAATACTGACCTTAGACATGAAATTGAGGATAGCTACACTCAAAAATTTTAGATGGAACAAAAACAAAGACCACAGTGCTCCAAGTCTACTTTCTAAACTACTAATTTATTTTGAAAATGGTTGAGATTAAGGGGTTTAAAAGAGGGACACACACAAATTTCTATTGTTTATGTCAAAAAAATATAACATAGCAACTCTTGTGTGACCTGAGCACGGTGGACTTTTTTGTAGTATTTTTAAAATCGCTCTTGTCAGAAGTAAGATAATAGTATGTAGTAAGGACTGGATATTTTCTAATAATTTTTTAATGAATATTTGATTTTTTATTAATTTTCTAAGTGGGCACTTCCTAAAAAGTAGAATTTTGGTCGTGCTCCCCCTAAATTTTTTTGAAACTAATAGATTTTTTTTAAATTTATTTTTTTTAAATTGTAGAATGCAGTCTAGTTTCTAAAAATGTAATTTATTTCAAATTTCGATGAATGGTTAATTTATAGCGAAAAAAATACCAAACATTTCTTTTTGAAGAAAAACGGACATACAAACAAAAGAAATTATGGATGAAAGGCTTAACATTGTTAGAAAGTGAAAAAAATTACATTGTTGGAAAGCTAATAAAGAACCTAACATTACCCATGTGTTTGATTTTCTTGATATTGAACCATATGCAATCTTGATGGTGAGCATGAACCCGATTATGTGAATTTTTTTTGAATTTGGAAAAAACACATCTCTAGTCTTTGGGAATACCCTCCAAGCCTTTGGGTTGGTATTCCAAGGCAAATACCAAAGCAAATTTGCAAAGAAAACTATAATGTGCACACGTTATTTGTTAGTTTGGCCACGAAAGTGGGACCATTTCGGTGCACTTACCCCATAGGAAAGACTACAAAGATAGAAAGATTCTTGAACACTTTTATTCATAAATGTTGAAGATATATAATGTAGGAGACAATTTATTGTAAAAATTGGCATTATATTGGACTCTAAATGCTAGTACTATTATAAAAAATTACCAATCACATTGGCATGATTTTCTAACAAGACCTAGACCAAACATATATAGACTAATATAAAAAACTTCTTTCCTTACAAAACTTTCAAGATCCTTTTAAAATGGCCTTGAATTCCCTTTTATAAAACAAGGGATTGAACAAGCTTTAGGCCATAGCATGAATGCCATGTTTTCATTTGACAATCTTATCCTTCAAAAAATAGACAAAAACACAAGTTACAACTACTTCATAAGGGAAGGGAATACTCTATTACAAGACAAAAATAGTTGCATGTGTCATTGAAGAAAGTTTTTTTCGATCCCAAAATGATGATAGAAGAAGGTGAAAGTACATGTACCATTTTGAACCTTTCCATCACCTTATTCAACTTCAAAATAGTCCAAGGAGAAAGTAGAAAAAAATAGGCCCCACCACTAAAAAGAACAAGAAGAGTATGGGAGAATCTTACTCCATGCACCTTATTGTTATGTGCATGATATCTGGCATCGGTGATAGCTCTTGCCTCTTTTGAAAAATTGTCTAAGTCTCTAATTTAAATAGATCGTCTATTGAATTATTGAGCATAACTAACTCAGGTTTACCATCTTTGTAGATAAATTATGTCAATGAAAAAATAATTCCTACAAAATTAGCCTTCCACATATCCAAAGGCCTGATTAATCTTGAGTCATCCATAATTTTAGAAATTATTCCTTTCTCCATGCCTTCAAACATCTTCAAATTTTCCTTGAAATGTGGAGTCACCAAAAAAGTAACCCTTCTACTTTTTCTGACTTGTTTGGGTCCTCCTTGTGGTTTTAGCTTAATGTTTCCTTAATTTAATGTTGTAATGTTGTTAACACATTCACATTATGTCTTGGGCACTTGTGAACTAATGGAATTTTAATGATGCCTTGTAAAAGTGTTGTGAAGTGTTGTAACACACTTTCACACTTTTGTAGGGTTTTATCAACTAAATAAACATAATCAACCTTAAGATTGCCTTATTTGGAGTGTTGTAAAGTGTTGTAACAAACTTTCACATTTCTCTAGTATTATCATTAATAATTGAATTTTTCTATGCTTTAATTGGCCCTATTTGAATCCACAAGCCTCATATATTGCATATTTTCAAATATAATCCCGACACCAATCAGTAACCAATCATAATTTAGGTGTTCCTAGCTTATCTATCACAAATTTAGTGTCTAGGACTCATTCGCCACCTTGGCTGAATGTGTCCCACCTAGATCTTTTGGCCCAAAACCAGATTTTACAATTCTAAGCACTTTTCTTTTTTGGTCCCATGCATTATGTTTGATGGGACTCATTCACCACCTTGGAAAAATGAGTCACGTGTGGCACAAATTCAATTTTTTTGTGGGATTTGATTCTCCTAGATTTGATTTTAGCTTGTAGTATTCTAAATTCATGAATCCTTGCATAATTAGGTATAAATACAAGGTTCATTCACTCATTTTATCCTATCAAGCAACCAAATGACCTAGCATTCAAGAGAGTACACAAGAGAATTCAAGGATAGATTATCAAGAATTTTAGAGCATTCATCAAGTGCCAATCATCATGTCAAACATTGCATTTTTCATGTTTGTTATTGTGCTAATAATTGTTATGTAGAGTTCATGATCCAAGGAAGTGTTTCAAGCAAGATCAACATCATTCAAGCAATAGTCGAGAACCACATCCATTGCATCCAATTCAAGCATATTAACATCTTATTAATATGGTTTGGTGAGTTGAAACATTACTATTTGTTCATTCATCATTCTCCATTCATATTTGCTTTCATTTCAAGATTTAATTACAAAAAGGGGTTTGACCAAGGAAAACCCCTATTCCCTAACCCCACAACATTTTTCCCTCTTCTTGGGTATGATTTGTAGAGCTAGGTTGCAGATTTTTCAAGGAGAAAAGTTGGAGAAAATTTGTCACCAATCATTGAAGAAGCTTGGAGAAGGTCTAAAGGTGGCAATTTATAGTTTTGAATCTAGAAATTAGTCAAGAAGAGTAGAGAAGACTGACAGGAATAGAATTAGCTCCTAAACTATTGAAAAAGAAAAAGTAGACTAATTTTCCATAAGTGGTGAATGAATCCCAATGTACAAGCCTAACAAATATTTTCACAGATCTGGATACCCTTTTGGTTGAAACCTGTATTTGCACATTATTCCAAAAACATGATTGATTTTCCCAACTTGGCGAATGAGTCCCAATTAGCATTGATAGAAGATTTTCTAGAATTCTAGGCCTTCATTCCTCCTTTCTTTAGTCTCCCAGGTGCACACTTTCAGTTTCATCATTTTTTGTGTTGTTTCAAGCATTTTCTAGGTCATTTAGTATTATTAGGGCTTTACATTCATTGTGCATTGAATTTTATTTTCCAAGTCTAAACTTTGTGGTGAACCCCTCATTAGATCATATTCATTTCCTAGGACATCTCTATTGCAAGATCTCTTTCTCTTTTGCATTGAGATTTCTAGGTTATTGTTGAGTGGAATCTCTTTGAAAGTGGGTGTGAATACATCATCATACCCAAACCATATTTTTAATAGGTTCCATTTTGGTGAACCTGCATTTAGGACATCATCGTTTTGATTTGGAGTGCATCTTCATCCTAGACTTAGCTTGCATTAACATTGCATTAATATCTGCATTTGTTAATTTGCATTCTATAGTTTCAATTTTTGCATTAGTGAAAGCTCATTTATCTTGCATTATTGTATTTAATTTCATTGAAAATTAATCAAATTTTGCATTTGCATCCCATACATAGCTCAAAAAAAGTAAAAAGCATAAAATCCAATTCAAAATTTTTAAATTTTTTTAAAAAAATAATCACTAGGACTCATTCACCACCTTAGGTGAATCAATCCCTCTACACATTTTGCAATACATTTTCTGGCATTTAAATTCATTTTCTGAGTTTTTTTTTTTGTTTCTACTTTCCTATTTTAGTGTCCAAAATTTTAGTTATAAGCATTTCATTGTTATTATCTTATATTACATTTGCATTCACCCCACATTTAGTAGCCTTTGAATGAGTTTTTTGTGTCCTGTTGCTAATAACATAGTGAGAAGAAGTTTGAGATTCATGTCATCCCCCAATAGCACAATCATCATGGATCTTCATTTATCTAGATCTTCCACTCCTAGTATTAATAGTAGTACACTATGCATGGATAACACCCTTAGCAACTCTTTTCCTTCAATTAGCATGAAAGTTGAACTAAGGAATGATATTATCCCACAAGAAAACATAATTCAAATTCATGAGGATTTAGTAAAATTACAACATCAAATAATCCTTCAAAAAAAATTAACTACCACCATCCCTACTATAGAAAACATTCACTGCATGCTTGAAAGTGATGATGTCCTTGACCTTGTGAAAAACATAGTTCAAATCTTTTGAAATTGTCTTCCCTCAACCACTAGTCCTTTTCCCACAAGCAATGTTACATGTCAAGGAGAAATATAATTCCTCCTAACACAACAATAGCCTCAATACCTACCTACACCAATCCTCAATTCATGACAACAATGTAACAATTTAGTAATATGATTCCTTCCCTGGGTATTCCTACTAGTATCCCTAGTTCCTATGTTGCATCAAAATTCATATTTCTTACATTACCACATATAAGAATTCCATTCACATGTCCTACAAACACATACATTCCATCACCACTTTCACTTCCATCTAATAAAAAAAGCAATGACCCTCTCATAACACAACTTTTCCAAACTATTTCATCCCTTTAAAAGTAAATTTCCACCATAAACCAAAATAAAAATGGTCCACCTACATATTATGTCAAAGGTAGTCCATTGTCCTTGGAGATATTGCAAACACCATTGCCACAAGGTGTAGAGGT
>VDFB02135724.1:0-22771 GCA_007258455.2 Sequoia sempervirens | reverse complement strand
CCTATAATCTACCACATTAATTCATTTATCACAATTTAAAATGTATCCACAAATAAATTTTTACCGATTGTAACCATAATTGCCCAACTATTATGAGCCATTAATGCCTCAAATATTGAACCTATTTAAATTATCAAACATGAGTGTTGATGCAACACAATAATTGAGAATCCTATGGGATTATCAATTGTTGCAACACAAACACACAGAACCAAGAATTTAAAATAAAGTATTGAAATTCACTGAGAGTCAAACTCCAAGAACAACATCATTGAATTGATTTGAATCAAGAACAATGTTGATTTTTAATTTCAAAACTCCAAAGTTTTCAATAAAAACTGTAGAGTAACTAAACAAGCCAAAAATCACTACTATAGGCAAATTTTTTTTAATCAACAACTACAAAATTTAGATGCAAAAGTCTTCTAATCAACCACCAACAACATATGCAATGACAAAGCTCTAAAACTTCACTCCTGGGCATCCCACTAGCTACACGTGTTTTTCCTCTTCAAAACATTGATTTTTCCCTTCTTTTCCCTCACCTGGGCATGGCATACTTGTCAACTCAGCCACATTTTCCTTTTCTCAAGCTTGCGTCCCACATTCTTTTCTAAAAATTCTCTTGACTCTTCCTCAACCCATCACCTCCACTCCTAGGCATCCAGATTCCTACTCATTAAATGATGAAAATTTTGAATTTCAAGAGGAGTTACATGATGCCCAAATTAACCTCATCTATCCTCAACGCGGGATTTTGTGCTAGCTTTAATTATCAATTAATAACAATTTCTAACACCAAAATTTTAATTTTTAAATTTAATTGCCCAGCCATACAAAATGGTTAAATAATTAAAAAATTAGATCATGCCCGCATAAGCAAAATGAGAAAAATAAAAATCAAACAAAGTTAAAAGGTGGAGGATTTCTCATGCACCTGGATGTGCATCAAGTGTCAATTTAAAGTACATTAACTACTTTAACTCCAACACTCTATGTATACAATTGACACCATTAAGGCTATAATGAGTGAGACATACACACATAATTGTATCTCAATATTAAGATAAACAAATTCAAATTCAAATTCAATATGCCTTTGTAAGTGTAACTACATTGAATTATCACCTCATCACTTCCAATAATTACGCAAAGCATTAAACATTCTTATCACCTATCTTGTATATTTATTGTCACTCCAACCTTAGCAAATCTTTCTCATTCTATTTGGGCAAGCATCAATCAATGATTCAAAATGATGAGTGGTTATGATATCTAAATACAACTTCCAAAATAAACCACCATGACTACTGAATTTAAAAATATAATAATTCATAGAATTCTTAACAACATATCACTTATATCTTCCTACATCATCTACAATATGGAAGAGGCATACTGATGTGTGCACTATATGGTCCAAATAAACATTAGAGGAAGCCACCACATACTAATCCAACCGATAGCAAAGGTTTCTACTAATCATATTGGTTTTCCCCTGAAACGCTTTCATATACCATTCAATTGGAAAGGTGAACAATGGATACTAGCCAAATGGAGATGTCACATACTTCATCATCATGGATCAATGAGATTAGATGGTGTGTGGATTTCTATGGGCCAAGGTAAAATTGCTAACCGCACTCTCCATAATTCATTAGATTAGAAAGATTAATGATCCATAGAATGCTTAACCTTTCAAAACTTATGCTTATATTTTGTTCAAAATAAAATTTATTATTATAAGATAAAATTATCAAAATTCAAAAATGTAGTGATTAACCTTTTAAAATTTATATTTTATTCATAATAATCTAAAATTATGAATTTCAAGTCAAAATATTTCATTATAGAAAGAAATTATAAAATATAGAATATCAACAATGAATTAAGTGTAGATCTTTTATATAATATATATTTAAGAAAAAAGCTTAAAACTCAAATTACTTCTTTTCAATGAAATATAAAATACTTAACTGATACTTACTAAAACAGAATTAGAAATATTTAAAACAGGTTTCCAACCCCATCGGTTTTCATTTATCAGTGCACTCGCGGCCTGTGCGAAAATGGGTGGTTTGGAACAGAGTATGGACGTCCATCAAAGCATAACGGACTAGGGATTACTCAGATATTACAATTGGAAATGCGTAGGTAGACATGTATGCAAAATGTGGAAGCACAAACAGGCACGTGAACCGTTTGACAGGATGCCTCAAAGAAATGTGGTCTCGTGGAATGCTGTGATTGCAGGATATGCACAAAATGCGTTTGTTGAAAGGATTTAGAAACTTTCAATCAAATGTAATCGGCAGGTGTAAAGCTAGACTCCGCAATCTTTGCCAGCATCCTCACTGCCTGTGCCAAAATGGGAGCTTTGGAACGGGGTGTGGACATCCATGGCAGGATAAAGGAAAGAGGAATTTTGTAAGATGTAGTAGCTACAACTGCACTGGTAGACATGTGGAAGTGAACTGTTTGACCGAATGCCTCGAAAAAATGTGGTCTCATGGAATGCCATGATTGCAGGATATACACAAAAGGGATTTATTGAAAAGGCTTTAGAAACTTTCAAACAAATGCAATTGGCAGGTGTAAAGCCAGACCCCGCAATCTTTGCCAGCATCCTCCCTGCCTGTGTCAAAATGGAAGCTTTGGAACGGGGTGTGGACATCCATGGCAGGATAAAGGAAAGAGGAATTTTGTCAGATGTTGTAGCTGCAACTGCCCTGGTAGACATGGATGCAAAATGCAGAAGCATAAACAAGGCACGTGAACTGTTTGACCGAATGCCGGAAAAAAATGTGGTCTCATGGAATGCCGTGATTGTAGGGTGTACGCAAGGGATTTGTTGAAAAGGCTTCAGAAATTTTCAAGCAAATGCAATTGACAGGTGTAAAGCCAGACTCCGCAACCATTGCTAACATCCTCCCTGCCTGTGCCAAAATGGGAGGTTTGGAACAGGGTATGGGCATCCATCAATGCGTAGAGGATAGAGTAATTTTGTCGGATGTTGTATTTGCAACTGCTCTGGTAGACGTGTATCCAAAATATGAAAGCATAGACAAGGGGTGTGAACTGTTTTGAGACATAACTTCTTACAACTTTCATATACATAAACTTTATGGCTTTTTAGCCAATAGAAGTGATTGTTGTCTTCAAGTTCAAAGCCTTAAAATATGAAAAACTTGTCTATTAGAGAAAAGTTGATCTCAATCTTGTGTTCATACCTCAGTCCAAAAAGATAGTGTAAGTTTAATTAGTTTATTTCACTTTGCAAAAAAATCTATAAATTTTGTTAACATTCTAGCATCTAAGGGTAGTTTATGGCTATAAGGGAGCATCCCCATATTTGAAGAGAAAATCTACTTCATATGTTTCATTTTGTGTTGTTTTATAACAGATAAATTAAAATGCCAACAAGTTTTTGTGATCACAAGAAACTTTTGAAGATTATTTGAGTTATCAACTTAACAAAAGTATCATCTTACATATTTTTCATTTTAACCTAATTAAAATTTGAACATTTTACAATTACATATAACTAACAAATATACTCATTTCCTTATTTTCCAAAGCAACGAATAAAACTACTCAAGTTAACCTTAAAAATAGAATGTAATAACTTACAATCATAGCATTAAAATAAAATTATTATCTTATTTGTTTATATTACTAAACCTAAAGTTTGAATTCTATTTTAAACAAAATAATTAGAGAAAGTTTCTTCAAATATCAAATGAAAGTGTTATTGTGATTTTTGTAATCTAAAAGATTTAAAAGATGGATAGAATTGTTAACTTGAATAAAGTTATTTCTCACCTAATTTAAACATTTTCATCTATTTAAATTGCAACACTTTAAAAAAAGATACCACCTAAAAAAAGATACCAATATTTTTTCTTACCCACTCCTTTATATAAAATTACCAAATTAACCTTAACGCACTTAAATTTTAATTATCAACTAAAAGGAACAATTTGCTACATAAATGTGACATCTTACCAATATTCTTTCTTACCCACTCCTTTATATAAAATTACCAAGTTAACCTCAAATAACAATGTAATTAGTTGTAATTATCAACTAAAAGAAACAATTTGCTACATAAATGTGATATCTTAATTGACTTAAAATACAACACATTGCAGTCATTTTCATATTAGAAAAGATAATAATATCATATGTCTACATATAAAATCACTCATATTAAACATATTACAATGTATTAACTTCCAAAATCTTCATAATAAAATTAATATCTTTATTATTTTTTAATATCACCAAACCTTATGTTCAAAGTCTTTTTTAAGATAAGTACACTATTAATTAAAATGAAGAAAACTACATATAAAGAATTGAATAACATACTTTTATTATCAAATGATGCCATTTAATTTAATTGAGGTCTTAATAAGAATTATTAAGATAGGGAAGCTATTGAATGTGTAATATTGACATTTTCCTCTAATTAAAATGTAACAGTTTCTAATCCTACACAAATTTGAAAGTAATAAATTAAAAATTAATATGGAGAATTTCAAATTTAAATAATAAAAAATACTACTTCAAATATCAAATGGAGACACCCCTCAATGTAGATTGGATACTTGAGCTATTGAAAAAGTGGATGGCAATCATAAGTCTGAATCTGATTGAAATGTTCTGCCATAAGATAAGACCTCTATAGAGTTATAAGTGCCTGCCCTACCATTGTGGCCTTCTAAATAGACAAGAAGTTGTCAAACTGCTAGATCCCCTAATATGAATATGTTAAAATTAAAAAGACAAAATTTAATAAAATCAAATGAAGCCATATAAATTATTGCGATTTCATATTTAATTTAAAAAGCTTGTAATATTAACTGAGCTATCAACTTAAGAAAGCTGTTTCTCACATCATTTTGGTATTTTCATCTACTTCAAATCCAACTCCTAGCAATCATACACAAGCTACAAAAGATAACTAATATCCTTCCTTTCTTTTTCTTAATTAATCAATAAAGGTTAAACAACCCTTTTGTTCACAAGACACAACTGCCCAATACTAGAATATTTATAGTGTGCTCTTTTACATTCACTAAACGTTAATGTTTTAGGAGCAAGCCCAATAGTTCTTGGGGAATTGAATCTAGGCTTTTATTGTGATCATACATGGGGCATAATAATAGCCAGACAAAGATTTTAATAACGTCCACCAGACCAAAATAGTCATAACGTCCACCAGATCAAAATAGTCTATGGGACCCTGGAATAAAAAGGCCAAAGAAGTGCGACGTTTCTGAAAGATACCAATCCGAGGAGACATCCAGAATAATCTGAGGAGATACCAAACGCGATAGCAACCCTACCACAACAATCATAAATGCATATTAATTTATGACATGATGGAGAACAATTCCGTCTAGGTGCATCTTGTTGTCTGCTTGCTTTCCGGAGCTCCTTGCTACCTTTTTATTAATTTACTTTTTACAACTTAAAAAATCAAGGAGACGTTCGTATTAGAAATTAATGCCAACAATGCAGGCTGTCAAACTAGCAAAATAGTTTCTTGATATGTTCAAAAGGGGCTTATGTACAGAAGCCCTTCTCCCCAAAGCACTCTTAGCTACTTTTGTTGCAATGTGTTCTTTTCTATAGCCAGAAGCTTCGCCTGAAACACACCAAGATGGATATTAGAACTAGAGATTAACAATATACCTTTTCAATGAAAATTTACTATTGAACGTTCAATAAGAATAAATAACAAATCAAAGGAAAGACCCTTAAAGAAGTTTGTTGAGACCCATATCCTGTAGAGAACTGCTTTTCCTCAGGTAAAATTCATTTGTTTGCAGACCTGATTCCAAACTGCTAGAAGAACACGCTAAATGTGTAAGTAACACATAATTATAATGCTACTAAACATATTTATTATTTCCATAAAACCCTTCCAGGATGAGATTTACAGTTAAGATTATGAAATAAATGGCTCTTTCTAGGCATACATACATATAGAAAAAGGATCCTAAATTCTAAGTAATTTAAGGAAATAGAGGTGATAATAGCATTGATACTCAGTGATGCAAATAATTTAATAAAGAATCAAAAGCACATATTGTGCAGTTTTCCAACCTTAATGCTTTACATGTACAGTTGCTACTTACTTCTTTCTCCATCACTCCATGCACTATACAAATGCAGCTTTGTCCTCGTTTTAGTAATACAACCTGGATTCAGCTCCAATATATGAAATCAAAGCTCTTCAGAAGTGTTTGTGACCTTTGTCTCACGTGCATATTCTGTATCTTTTGTGTGCAATAGTCACTGGGAGCCATCTGACTGAAAAATTAGTCAATTGACAGACATTTGCAGATAAATGATTTTCCCGGGCAGATTTATTTTGTCTATCCTGCTTTCCAAAAGTTGCCTGCCATTTTCCATACAACATATTAGAGATTATCATTCCCTTCTCTGAATATTTTAAGAACAGTTGAGAAATATGCTTCAAATACCTTAATGGAGATGACACTACATCATAATTACTGAACCAGAAAGTATATGTATGACTCAAAAGAAAGCGATCAGATTGTAAAGGTGCTTCCTCTAATGACAAGAATTCATAAGCCCACAAAGACACAAAAGTGCAGTAAAATATGACTGCAGGATCCATAGTTTCTACATAGAACCAAAGGCTATTTTGAAAGACGTGATAAGTTGGTGCAACTAATTTCAGGATAGGGTGGATGATGCTTAATTTTCTAAGTTGTTCACTGTATCCTCACACGGTTATTCTATTTCCTATTTTTTCTTAAGGGTGAGTGTAGGCATAAGCGAGATGGAACATTTACTTGACTTGATACTGAGGTTCTAAAATCTACTAGGATACATTTCTATTTGTTTTGAAGATGTAAGGTATTTGAATAGTAATACAAGACAAGACTTTTGCGATTATTTCACATTAATGCATTCTGAACTGCTTCAGATGTTTCCTGGACTTAAATGATTTTCATATTTATTTAACAAATTGCATTTCATGTGGTGGCCTCAGTGTTCCAAGAATTCATGACAAAGTATAGCCTATTAAAAGTATGATATGTATTTTAAGTGGGATTTGTGTTAATGCTTCTCTATTATGCCAGTTTGTTTAATTGCTCTCTAGATGTTTTCTTGCACAGAACTTGATCTATATTTCGGCAAACGATGGTTACAAGGTTTGCTGGAATACATGAATGGGATCCCAAGTACTGTTTTTTATACGGGCTTGTACATTGTGCCATTATATTAAATAACTAAATATCTCGTTATTGTAGACTTTTGAAATAACTCAGTTTTGCTGTGCTCCTGTTTAGATATAGATTCTAGAGGTGTGTTAGGCACAAGAAAAAAGGCAGCGCTTGCCATGTTTCCATGTGTAAAGCAGATCCATGACACTCATACTGCATCCTGAATTTATGGTGGAACAAAATTAACTAAAGATTAAAAATTGATAAATTTTCTATGCAAATAACGATATAAAGCTCATTTTGTTTCTTCACAAATTGTGCTCTCGCTCTGGTGTTTTAAGCTAGAAGTTTCCTGCAGTTCTTGCTATGATATGACTTGCTGCAGATGATGCAACTTAGGCAAGTTCAAGTTATTTGCCCATTCAACATGGAGCATTTGTTAAGTAAGGTTTATTTAGTATTTGCCTATTCATCTATATTTTTTACTAGGGCTAAAATATTGACCTGAAGAAATTAACAGAATCACGACACCGAACAGAAGATTCTTCTTATGACTGTTTTTCTGATACTTAGCTTTCCTCTTTCAGGTTACCCGCAAGCCCTTCAAAAATAATGGAAACATAAGACCTGTTATCAATGAAGTCCAGCCAAAGTACATAAACTCCCATTTACTTGATTCTCTGTATAGAATCAGCCACCAAACTGGATAATTTTATAACCGAACTTCATAGATGAGGATTTAACAAACCAACTGCTGCAGAGGACTGGTAAAAGATTGGTTTGAAAGGGTAGGCTTTGGATTTGTTGAACCTTCCAAACATTCCTCAAAGAATTCAGGTATTCTTTACTAACAATGTATATTACCTTGACAATGGCAAAACATTTCCCTAACAGTACTGCCAGAAGCATAGGCAGCTTGATATATGAATATATTTTGAGCAGATATGGATGTCCACTAAATTAAAATTTTCACTAGTGATAGAGGAAGACTTCCTCAATAAAATGAAAGGTTGGAAAACTTAAGAATTTAAGCTAAAAGTCACCAACTACACTTAGGCCAATGAGCAAGCTGGTATATTCAATAGAAGGTTAAAAACAACTACTGTTATTATTCAGGAAACATGTATTGAAAGACAAAATTGGGCTGAAAAATTAACTGCAACTTTTCTGGGTCTATTGAACCACCTTTAAAATGATAAATGATTTTACTCTGTTTCAATTTTCAACTAATGTACAGGCAGGAAACTATGGTGGATTTGAAATTTCTTGTTCTAATTTTGCAGGTGGTTATTAAAAATTGAATTAGTGATCCCAAAAATTTGCAAGATAGAGTGACAGAGCCTAATGTTTAAGATGAAAGAGGGATAACTGGAAAATGATCAGTTAAAGTAGAACAAAATAGGCAAAAGCGTTGACATGATAAACATTTTAAGGAAATGAGCTTACAACTTGCTACAGTGTTTTTACATGACACAAAATATGGGCAAGAAAGGTTTAAGATTGAAAACACAATAAAGTCAACCAAGTCAAGTAAAACAATTTGAGAAGGACTAAGTGCTGCTAGAAATTTAGGATGGTACCTTCAACAAATGCTTCTAAGTTCACAAAGTAGAATATTTGAAAAAGAGATTGCTCGAATGTTCATCAAAATAAATAAGTTACCAATTATATGAAGACAATAATTTGCAGTAAAGTTGGTTGATATCAGCTGACAGAAAAAATGGTGAGCAAATTAGCTTTAAGTTCTTGATGAATTTTACTGCAATGGCAGAGCATCAGTTCCATTAATGACCACTAATCAAAGAACATTGTTGCCATCCCAACGAGCATTGAAATATGTCGTATGAATGAAAGCAGCAAGCTTGGGACCCAGCTAAATACACACCATTGCCAACATGCAACCATGCCCTACCATTGCTGCTAAGTGATCATATGATCTTGTTGCCATGCACAGTCCCTATTGTCACATGGTTCTGCATCTACAATTGCCACTCAATGATCATCACATATCTAAGATATCTTCATTGCTTGGTGCCAATAACTGAAGTAGAAGGGAAAAAAGCTGCAAATGTGAGGTATAAATATTAAAGGCTGGCAAAATTTACATAATCTCAATGTTACAAGAATAAATAAAACAAATAACAAAACATTATGAATAAATTGATAATTCAAAGTATCAAAGGAGTCTTGAGATATGATATATGACATAGGTTTATATTAAAATTTTAGGAAAATCGTCAGTGGTCATAATCAAACTCAAGAACTGTGATATATTTTCTTTCTGTTAGTGTGTTCAGTTTTAACTTTTACATGACTGAGTTAGGTTGGGAGGGGATTTTGGGAGGCAAGGATGGAGAGGTGGCAGGTCAGATATTATTTAGGTAGTTGTTCAGATAGATTTAGTTAGGTGTTGTTTTTATTGTGTGTTTGCTTAATTTTTTTGTTACGACTACTTTTAGATGGTCATTCACCTGGGATGTACCTGGACACAACCCAGAATTTTTGGTGAATCATGGATGTACCTGAACCAGGTACTGTTAGCAGTATGGTGATCTCCAGGGAAGAACCCAGAAACATGGTTGCAAGATTGTTATCTGCTAAAGCGACTATAGGCCTATGAGCTGGTGCACCCGTGGTTTGAAAATTTGTGTGAAATTGGCATGCAAGTGCTTATCACAATGCAAGTCACCATCATCAATGTGTCATCATTGAAACAAATGACTGGGAATTATGGATGATTGTTTCTTGTCAGACCATGTTGAAGATTGCACTGACTACTTACTAAGGTATTTGTCTTATCTAACAATTGTAAAATTTACTCCATTACACCAAGGCAATCAATATGAAAGTTTTAGAAACTAATTGCATTGGGAAAGAGAAACTCTGAAAAAAGGTGTATATGTTACCCATTTGAAGAATGGATTTTTTCAGGCTACAGTTAACTTTTCCCTTGGAGACAGGTTGCTGAGGCATTGTTCGTCCTTGCAGTCTACCACAGCTAAGGCTCCTCAGTACCCCAGCTCTCATTTGAATGGTTGTGGTTCTCTCTTCTCAACACCAGGGCCTTCTCACACACCTCTTCCATGCCACAGATATCTGAGGCATGCGAGCATTACCAATTTCTTCCCCACCACCAGCTGTTCTTCAACATTCTGTGTTAGGAGACACTCTCAGCAGAATCAGCTGCCTCCTAGGGCTCTCCAATGTGCCCCCCTCGGCCTTGGAATTTCCCCAATAAGCATTCTCAGACTATGCATTGGTACTCCTGCAGTAACTGATGATAACATCATTGGTTCATCCAATTCATCCCAGAATAGTAACACCTGATGATTTGTAGTCTATGCACATCTTCATTGTACCATCTTTTTTATTTACAAGCAAGACAAATGATGCAAAAGGACAGGAACTTGACCAGATGTGACCCATCTCCAACAATTCTCTTATAGCCTTTTCTCTTTCTTCTTTGTACATCCACAGATGGCAGTAAGGGGTGGTCATGACAGGCTTAGAATTTTGTTCCAACTCTGCGATGTGTTGCAATCCCCTATCCCACAGCAGTCTTGGAGGTAATTCACTAAACACCACATTTTTTCTTATCCAAAATATTATATGTATCAACATGACAAGTATGATGCTTACCCGAGGATGAATTATAGGCATGCCCTTTGTCACCAAGCAGCTGGCTGCCCATGCAACTTGTCCCTTACATGGAAAGTCCTCTCTGTCCTCTTAGTTGTGACCATTCGTGGTGATCCATCAGAAATGCCTCTAAGCAGCATAATTTTTCCTTCTAATTTGAACTTTAATTTCATGGTTTGATAATTCTGTAAAATTCAACAAGGGAATGCAAACCATTTTACTCCTAAAAGTAAAACCATGTCAATCTCTACCAATCCCACAACCTAAAAATCGTCAAATACCTTGTGATCACGAAGGGATGATTTGAGTTGTCGGTGTGATGATTTTTAGTTAAATTTTTGGCAATAGATTGCATAAACAGTAAAAGTATTCATAAACAGGCTGGAATTATTCAAATATACTGAAATCTTTCAAATAAACAGCATACAAATACTTGCTAGAATGACAAAACATAACCTTCAGCAGCTATTACAACCTCTGGATGAGATTGCCTTCAAAATATCAGAGGGTTCCCATCCTTCCATCTCCCAAATCCAAGGATTTCCATCCTTGAACTAGTTGAGTGCATGGCTCAAGCTGTAGCAGAAGTTATATGGAAATTGGCAGTATCTTCAAAAGCAACCAAACACTTCACTATATAACAGCAAGAGAGCCCACTTGGGTACCCAAAACTCAATGCCCTATAACCCATTAAATAATATTTAGTAATTTTGGCAAGATCCTCCTCAAATAGCTCCCATGTTGTCTTGAAAGTCAACTTATAACACCTCATAAATGACCAGTCCTTTACGGAAACCGGCACCCCCTTATGCTGGGATTTTGTAATTTATTGACTGTTGCACCTGACGTCATAGCTCATGGCCCCCATTATTATATTTATTTGCTCTATATCCTTATTGGGGAAAATAAGGATTGGGCCCGCACAGGCTGATTTAACTAAAAGTGGGCATTACATGCCTCAACAAGTGGAAGATATAATGATAATGTCACCTACAAAAGAGGTTTGGGAAGAGACATCCCCACCAATTCTGAAACCATAGAAGGCTACAAGCTAAAAACAGCATAGTTGGAAAACTCGCCAATTGCAAGTACTCGGCAAGCCCGAAAAACTCGGCAAAAACTCGGCAAAAAACTCGGGAAATTAAAATATTGCTTAAACTTCACTAAAAACGCATTTTTTTTGCAAAATTCAAAGATAAGATGCATCCAATGAGTCAATAAATGAGTACATATAAGAAACAAGCAGTATTTGATTGATATGAGAGAAAATTGGATACAAAATGGCACCCTCATGTGGAATGCTGAGTGCTCAATGCGCTGATATGAATCATATGATAATAGTCTGAAACAAAATGAAAATAGCAAATTGTTTTTGTAAAACTGAAAGTAAATACTACATAAACATTAATATATTTCAGTTTTTACAAATTCACATGAATCACATCTTCCTCTTCCCATGTCTAGATCTCAGTAAGGGACCGGAAGAGGGTCTAATCATAGGAGTCTGCTCCTGCTGTGCCTGTGGCTCCTCAACCTCCATCCTAGATGTAGATCCTCCTGCAGCTGCTGGTGGTGGCACTGGCAATGACTCCTCCTCAGGGTCATCCTCAAGGTCGTCCAATGAGAATGCAAATCCACCCTCCTCCATTGCCTGTCGCTCTAAATCATAAATCTCATCCTCAGTAAACAATGGAGGCTGCTCCCCTCGCCCTATCCAATCACTGTATGGATCTATCTCATCCAAATCAATTGGATCATCATATGATATTTCTTCTACCTTTCTTCTGCGCAATCGAAGATTATATTGCACATAAACAAGGTCATTGAGGCGTTTTTGGGCGAGTTTGTTCCTCTTTTTTGTGTGGATAGCCTCAAACAAACTCCAATTGCGCTCACAATTGGAAGAACTACAAGGCTGGCTCAAGACACGGAGGGCAAATTTTTGAAGATTTGGGGTTTTTCCACCCCAATGTGTCCACCAAACATCTACAAAAAAAACAAAAAAAGAGTTAGAAAATTGTAACTTGTAACTTGTAACTTGTAATTATTAATTTTTCATTTTTGTAACTTGTAAATTTCAAATTTTATACCTGGTGGCAGCCTAGATACTGCTCTCTTTGCCAGGTCTGAAGAGAAGAGTGCACCCCTTTTCTCTCTATAACTCTGCAATTCATTAACAATGCAATCTGCCTCATCAGGTGTGGATGTCATCCGCTGAATGCAAGTAGTGAGGCCCTCCATAACCTCTCCAGTAGGATCTGAATAGGTGCCTGAGTGGATGAAACGGGGGTTCAAGAAGTACCCTGCTGCATGGATAGGTTGGTGGAGTTGATTGTTCCACCTCCTATCGATAATCTCCCATATGGGATCAAATTTGAGGCTATCCCCCTTATAATAACTTTTAATAGCCTCCTTGGCCCTATCCATGGCCTCATAAAGATACGCCATTGGGGTTTGATCCCCATCCACCAAGCGAAGCACTCTAACCAAGGGCTCTGACACCTACAATAAAAATTTAAAAATGCAAAAAAGGATTAGAGTTACAATTTAGTAATTTACAAATTTACAATGAAAGACATTAACTTCAAGAAATATATTTAATTTGAATTTAGATTCAAACTCAAAGTTTTGAAGTTACCTTCACAATCTCTGTTGCTCTTTGTGCAAAGAGGGGCTCGAAGACAATGTTTTGAACTCTTTCTCCTTCTGGCTTCTTTGAATAAGGTGAGTCTACCCATGCTTGACTCACAAACATTTGTTTCAAAGCCGTCAAAGCACCAAGAATGCTTTGCAACGTTAAGAAAACCGTTGCAAACCTTGTCACACCAGGTCTCACCAATTCTCTCCCTTTGGTGTGCTCCCTCATCAAGTTGAGAACCCAAGGGTGATTGTAGATGTATTTAGTGATCCTCCTTCCATCCTCTACAATCGGTGTGACCCAATCTAATTTGCCTATGTCCTCCAAAAGAAGGTCAAGGACATGGGCAGCACATGGTGTCCAAAAAATTGTGTAGTGTTTATCTTGGAGGATTCTTCCTGCTGCCACATATGCTGCTGCATTGTCAGTTATGATTTGCACCACATTTTCAAGCCCAACCTCCATGCACACTTGCTCCAACATTCTAGCCAAATTTTCTGCATTTTTTACTATGCTGGATGCATCCACGGATTTCAAGAACACCACCTCATTTTTGCAAGAAACCAAAAAATTAATGATGGTACGGTTTTTTCCATCCGTCCACCCATCAGAAAGTATAGTGCAGCCATATTTTTTCCATTCTTCTTTTTGTTCTTCTATTGCTGCCCTTGCCCTTTCAGTTGCATTAGAAAGCAACCTACAAGTACAAAGTGAAATTAAGTACACAGTTTTAATTTCTAAACAAAAAAATAGCTTAAATTAATCATAAAATAAACTTAAAAAACATAAATTAAACTTAAAGAATATAAACTAACCTCCCACTCAAGTCTTTACGCGAAGGTGCCTTGTAGCCTTTCCCTGCAACTGTCAATGCGGTCACCAAATTTTGCCAGTAAGGTGAGCTTGCCACATTGAAAGGGATGTTGTTGAAGTACCAAAAATCGGCACAAGCAATATCTGCATGCTCATGCACCTCCTTATTCCACCCAGTTGCCTCTAAAGAAGGTTGTGCACCAGGTGTGTTTCTAGGCACAAAAAAATCACCAATGTGTGAACTCGTGGTTGTGCCTGTAGGTGTTGATCTTGACCCTGGTAGTCTACTAGAGGTACTCGAATGGATGGAGGTGGTGGCGGGTTGCAGCGATTGCCTTCGCACACGTGGACCACGAAGAGATCCCACTATGTTGGCTGCTATATCATCATCATCTGACAGTGACTCAAGGTTGACTGCAGCACCTTGAGAAGAAGCTATGGCAGCTTGCATTGCCGCTTTTGCCTTTGCTCTTTGCACCTTTTTTTCTTCTGCAGCGGAAAGTATTGCATTCATTTGTCTTTTTATTTCGTCATTGGTGTTTAGGCACTCCTTAGCATCACGTCTAGGGATGCCTGCAAGGTGGTATTTGAGGCGATTGATGCCTCCACTGTATACATTTTTACACCGAATGCAATACACTGTTCCAGGTTCTGGTCCTTCATATGCATATTTCCAAGCAGGATCTCTAGCTCCTGCTGGACGAGTGCCTACATATTCCCCACTCGTAGGCATGGATGGGGCTGAAGTAGGGGTAGAAGCGGATTGAGAAGCCATTATCAATTAACCTACAAGTACACACACAAAAGTGAAAGCACAACTTGTTAGTTTTTTGATAAAAAATTTTAAAACAAGCTAAATTAGATTAAATCAACATAGATTACTTTAAATTAGTAATCTAAGATTCTAAACATATAGATTAAATCAATATATATTACTAATCTAAGATTCTAATCATTTTCATCAAAAAAATTGGATTAAAAAAAGAAATTAATAAACTAGGGTTACAAAAAAATGTAAAAAATAGAAAATTACTTTAAATTAGAAACAAATTAAGCTAATATATGATTTTAAATATGTTTTCAACAAACAAGAAGAATCAAATTAAAAAAAACAAACTAGGGTTTGAAAAAAATATCAAAAAAATGAAAAATCAGCAAAATATGAGAAAAAATCAGAAAAAAAGTGTCACAAATTCTTGTTTGGATGAATCTAAATCTTCTTTTCAACAATATAAATGTATTTAAATCTATTTTGCAATTCATTCATGATGTTTTTTAAACATACAATCAACAAAAATGAAGAAAAATAAATAAAAAAGAAAGAACAAACAAAAACAGAAAACCTACCTGGAAATCCAATTTGCCTTTGAAATCTGATGAAATCCTCCTTCAAATCTCGTCTCCTCAACGTAAAATCACTAAAAAATGGTGCAAAATGCTCTAAACTCTGTTTTTGCTCAGCCAAGAGTGAAAGAAACTCAAAAAAACCAAATGCAATGACTTTTTGGGCGCCGGCGGACTTCATAGTCTGATCGCGCGAGTTTTAAAACTTCGCGTTTTTTGGTGATTCTTACTGTTTCAAAAACTTCGCGTTTTTGGCGTTTTTCCAACTATGAAAACAGAATCCAGTCAAAAACAGGTTGGCACTGCTGAGTCTCTGCTAGAGCATTCACAATGGACTCACCAACACAGTAGCAGCAAGAGCAGCACACCTTCCACATGCTAAACAAGTTGCTTCCAGCTAATGTTGGCCACAGCTATCACTTCTTTCAGAACAAGGCTCAGTAAGAGTCACCCCACAAATTCTGAAACCTTGGAAGGCCACCCACCAGCTTAAAACAGAACATAGTAAAGGACAAGTTGGGACTGCTCAGTCCCTTCTAGAGCATTCACAATTGAACCCATGAAGACAGCAGCAGCAGCAGGAGCTGCAAACCCCCCACATGTTAGAGAAGCTCTATCCAGCTAGTGATGACCATCTCTGCCACCTCTTCAAATCAGCAGCAGATCAGTTCTACTTTCCCAGCAGAAAACTGCAGTCAGTCAGAAGCCTGGTTATTTCTATTTAGATATTAGTGCATTTTGTATGCACAAGCACCAAACGTTACAATATGTTTTGTGTTTAAGTTCATTATGTTTCTGTTATAAATTT
Source organism: Sequoia sempervirens (assembly GCA_007258455.2). Classification (NCBI taxonomy): domain Eukaryota; kingdom Viridiplantae; phylum Streptophyta; class Pinopsida; order Cupressales; family Cupressaceae; genus Sequoia; species Sequoia sempervirens. The sequence goes on along the minus strand of VDFB02135724.1, from coordinate 6,324 downwards.
AGTATGATGATAATTACGAAGTTATGTAGTTTGAAATTCTTTGAATAGATAACAGAAACATAAGAGAACTAGATACACTGCAAACATAATGATATCATACCAATATGTATCTACATATGTGTCTAAAAATTAAACAATAAGATTGCACTTCATTATTAAAATAGATATTATTTCACAGTTCACACAACTCCCTTATTTAAACACCTTGCTAGAATACAATCCCGAAATGAATTACATTACAAGATGTGAAGTAAGAGAAAAGAACACTTACCTGCCAAAAATGGCTTCACTTAAATTGATAACTTTAGAGGCTTTGGTTATTCCATCTCTTGTTAGAAGAAAGTATATCAACTATATCGATATGACCACAATGAAAAGCCTAAATCCATACGAAAGAGGAAATAAGTTACCAACAAAATATGAATAAACACATTTATGAAATCTCATCTACCAGTAAGTTGTCTAGAATCTAGATTATAATCTACGATGAAGGGTAAAGGCATCCTGATGTTAATATCAAATGTAGGGGTTCAGACTTTTCAATACAATGAACAAAGTGATATGCAGACACTAATGGAAGTATATTACATCCTACATCATAAGCATGAAAAATCATCCGAAATGTGCACAGCCCAAGACGAGATTTCTTGACAAGGCTTTTGCTCCCAAGTTAAAACACTCAATAGCATTAAAAGCTCTCATTGTGGAATGCTCTGCACAAAATTCTATTTTGTGTAGTTGAGTTGCCATTTTCTTGAAGTTAAGGTTCATTTTGCATCCAATTTGGACAGTCACAGGAAGGCTCAGCATAAACAAAGAAACTATTAATGAATAATCATTTTGAATGCTTTTTAAAACATAATTTAATTCACTGCTACATAGTATAACGTGATTTTAGCTTTCTGACCTAACCAATTTATTCTATCTTCAAATGATGGCATGCCTGCATATTCCTTGGTCACAGGCTTTATGGGAAAAGGAAAGGTATCTAACTTGTCCAGCTTTGGAAAAGACAGCTCAGCAACTGCCCCTGGGTGCCTAAACATCTAAATTAGAGCTAAATTTGACAGGAATGAATATGACACTAGAAATTTGTCCCAAAATGTACTAATATCTGCTTCAGATATTATAGCACCTATTGCCTTTTGGAAGAGTTGATAATCATCAATCAGTTTTCAATATTTATATCGTTGTTCATCTTGCCCTAACATAGATTGAAAATAGAAGTCTCCAAGGGGCATTGGATTCATATGTATCCACAAAAAGTTGAAAAAGCGAGTTACTTCAAATTATACCCTATTGAAACAAGAGTCAAATGTTTTAAACTCTGTGACTGCAAGCAAATTTGGAATTTGTTTTGGTTCTGTGACTAGAGTTGCATATTGTGAGTGCAATCTGGGAGGAAAAGGAGTTTGAAATTCTAATCTGTATCACATCCAATACTGATTCCTACTTCAAATCAGTAATTCATAAATCTAGGTGTTCAAAAATTCTAAACAATGCTTGTATCTGAAAATAAGAGATATTAGTTCACTATCAAGCTGATTATTTTTTCAAATTATACTCTGACATGCACAGAAGGTTCTTATTATACTTAAATGACATTTAGATTGCAAAAGACTGATATCATATAGATGGTCCAAAAAATGACAGATGTGTACTTATTTGAGCAGAACTTCCAAATACAACTGCATACCCCAAATCATGTAGTTCTAGAAATAGAAACCAAATCAGCAAAAAGGAAAGCACTCCATGAATATCTGCAATGAAGACATGTGAAATTCACATCCTGCTTCTAAGCAAGGTGATGCCCATGCTGACTCATTCCATTCTTAGAAACCACTTTGAACAATCCACTCCACAATGCCAGAGAACTAAATGAATGTCCAAAGCTTCTACTAAGATTATGCTCAGAAAAGTTCCAAGCAAATTTCTTACCAATTTATTATCATTATCCAGCTATATGTCAGTTTCCATTGAACAACGAACTATTATTATATATAATAATAAAATATTTGTTCTTCAGGGTTGCAGCCATTTCAGCTTCTCATCAAATTTATCAAACATCTAATCTATATCAAAGATCATTGTCTACTCCTGAGTCCTTATCAATACAGCACAATCACAGCAGACACCATTGAAATGAATGATGGTTTTCAATTTTCCCATAAGGCACTTCATCAATAACTATAATACAAGTGTAGCCACCCAATCTATAATAAAAGAAAGAAAAAAATTATATCAATAATGAATAACCCATGTGGATCAAGGAGGCTCAGACAGAAGTTCTCCAAAAAAACTCCAACAAACAAAATGAAGTATTTGAAATTATATCAATAATGGACTAAAACCAAATGAGATGGGACAAAAACCCAACTGTCACATTGTGTAAGTGCTATAAAAGTCATTGGAAGACGGTTTTCTAATTGAAATCTACCAAAAATATACACACTTGCGGCATGAACTCCAACAAGTATACGAAAATCTTATTGAACAAGGTTCCAAGATTGGCTGCCTTGAAAGAAGCATGGTCAATAACTAGTGCTGGATTTATTCAATGCTGTATTAAGATGACACTGAAGCACTGTTAGATATACCAACCTAAACAATACCCTTAATCAAATAAATGTTCGATATGTTTTGCATCTGGCCAAGCATGTTCCATATTTTTGTCAAAGGTAGTACAAGAGGAAGGAAATGAAATTAGTATTCCTGCACATTAAAGATTGGTATATAATATTCTGGCCAGAACAAACGACACCTGCCTCTTTAGAAGTGACTGCTAATGATAACAGCCACCACTATTTGCTAATATTTGATGGAGATATAGCAAATAACAAATGAAAAATGTATATACCATATTAGACAGTTTGCACAAATTCTGAGAAATTGTGAAACTGAAGTATCTATGTAATAAACATCCCAATACACTTCACAATATTTGTTAATCTAATTGCATGCAAATTATATTTTCACTGAAATTGACTTGAAAAAGTTATTGCTCTCCTCATACTAAAATAGTTGGAAGTGCCCCCTAATAACTGATTATATATAAAAGAAATATATTCATCTGTTTTCAACAAATCATAGTTGTCATACAGAAAACAAAATCCCTATACAATTTCACTTATAAGTAGCTCTCATCAATATTACTTTTTAATAGGTTGAAAAAAGTGGTGATCATTTCACTTTTCTTTCATTTGTGAATGGGAAAATATTAAAAAACTAGAAGAAAGTAAATGATATCTCTCAAATATTCAAGGATAAATGAGTTTTTGTAAGCTCCATATCTATCCTTTTTCATCAATTTGTAATGCTTCTACTCAGTTGTTGTCTTGTTTTCCTTATGGTAAATGCCTAATTTAATAAAATAATAAAGTGCACATTGATTATCTTAATATACAAATTATATGCAAAAGATAATTAGTCAAAGTCAAAGTTTCCCATTAGAATCCACCAAACAGGACATCTTATTAATAAAAGAAACATGTGCCATGAAAAGATTCTCTAGAAAACTTAATGAATATATAATATGAAAATGAGAAGCAAAATCTTTAGTCAATGAGCATAATGACGTGTACAAACCAGCTGTCTCCAATAGGTAATACAAGAAAACATGAACAGGCTAACAGAAACTAAAATTTGAATAATACAAGAAAACATGAGCAGGCTAACAGAAGAATATTACATCCCATATTATAAACAGGGAACGCTATACTTTATGGTAGTTATGTTTAACATCTAAATATTTTCTGTGTTCTTTACAACCAAGGAAGATTCAATAGACTAAATAGGTATAAACAGCTTCTCTCCAGGCCTTCTTCTGGCAGGTGTGCAGAGGTTTACAAAGACACACATATTCATTGCTAATCACATTGCAAACACAGCAACATAATATAAAGGCAACATTATCAATGGTTGATGTTTTTAAGGACCGATAATTGATCAATAAATCAGAATCTGTGGTATAAATTTTTCATAGGCTCATTGATTGGCTGCTTATGGCAATTTGCAAAAAGTTGCATAACACTTAGCTATAAGTTGAGACACTTGACTTGGGATTTAATTCATAAGTAAGAATCTATGTTACAAAGAGTCCATAAGTACATTGATTGACTACCTATGCCTGTTATTTTCTCAAATATTCACAAAGGGAAGCTTACGACAACTTTTTCCTATTCAGAATTAGCCTTTTCTGCAAGCACAGGCAAGAGAAACATGAAAAGTTTAGTGATGGCAGGGAATCAACTATACAGAACTAATAAGGTGATCCCAAAACTTGAATTACATACAATTGAATGAATCTTAATGAAAAAGTGAGTTTACAGAGCTTTCGTTGAGCACAAGCGTGTCAACTCAGAAAAATGCTCATCATCAGAAATGTGCAATTCAAATCGAAGATTTGTCAACAAGGCTTCTCGCTCCCAAGTTAAACACCCAGAAGCATGAAAAGCTCTCACTGTAGAACAGTATGCACGAAGTTCTAATTTATGTAATTTAGTAGCTACTTCCTTCTCAGTCAGAGGTTCATTTGGTCTCCCATTTGGACATTCACAGGAAGACTGAGCATCATCAAAATGACTACTGATGAAAGGTCGTTTTGAAAACTTTTTATCAGAATGTAACACATAATTTAACTCATTGCTACTACTACTACTAGCTACAGAGCATTGAATGCTTTCAGCTTTCTCAACTGATAGATTTATTCTGTCTTCAACCGAAGACATGCGTACACATTCCTCACCCACATGTATTCTGGGGAAAGGAAAGGTATCTACCTTCTCCAGCATAGGAAAGGAAGATTCTTCTACTGCTCCTTGATGCCTAAACTTTTGAAATAATCTCCTTTTCTGAGGAGCAGCTTCAGTCTTCAAATCTCCTTCATATGCAGATTGCATATGACTGCCTGGTTTTCTCTTTGCATTCTTTGATATAAGTTTATGTGGATGGTATTCAGCTACATCTTGTTTGTGTTCCTGGCATGCAGTATTCCTTTTCACATTTTGTTCTTTATACTGGCATCCAATATGCAATTCCTTTTGAACTTGGAATTTCATTCTTGGTAAAAGGTCTCTACCACCCTGCATGAAATATACAAAAGAGAAAATCAGGTAACATCAAAACCTGCAACTCAATTTATTTCTAAAGCATCTTCAAATACCATTTGCAACATCAGTACATTATTAACAACTTATGATTAAACTATTGGTTCAGTAGAAGGAATTGGTGGTTGGAAAATCTTAAAGATGAAAGATGCCCTTTGAGATATATGCACACAGATCGGAGATTATTCATCCTGCTTCCCATGGAGCAAGGATGAGAGACAAACACAATCCTTACCCATCCATCTCTTGGCACAAAGGCAACTCCACAAAGGCAGACCAGTTATATGCCAGAACAAAAAAAAAATCTCTCCTTTTTTAACACATCTCCCAACATTTTTCAACATGGTGAAAATACCAAGGGAAAGAATTAATGAGATAATTTTGTCTACTACCACAAATAAAAAATGATTTGCATACTGTTTTGTCTACTATTCAAGAATAAACATCTTTAGTAAATGATTTATAGTACATCCACAACATTCCTCATCTCCCTGGGATTTACCAAATATTCTCCAGCCATCCCCAAACCTTGGTGGAAGCTAGCCATTTGCTCTACAGCTACTTCCCAAAACCCAGAATATCCCAGAATAAAAGACCACCATAGAAATCTTATTCTATGTATTAAATCTCATAAAGAATCTCTTAAATATTGTTCCCATAAACAATTTCCCTGCTTTCTCTAAACCAATTCATAAATTAATGGCCAGTTTCATTTGGAATCCAAAATATCTAATCATTAGTTATTCAATCCCTTCATGCATTACAATCACTAGATAGAAACATAAGCATTCAAATATTAAATTTCTTAATAATTGGTTTGCCATTAAACTATTTCAGTAAATGAATTATGTTTGATCTTTTAACAAGATCACTTAGACGCAAGAAAGAAAAACTAGGATAACTGTTTTGTAAACAAAGAAAAGATATAATACTTTATTTTTTTATTCCTGAAGGGGGGATGAGCTTTTACACTAAAGTAATTGTGGAGCTCTCTACCTGCCTGGGTTTGAACAGGGTAAAGATATAATGATATTATAAATCAATACAAAATATCGAATTTTTTGATACAGAAAGAAAGATCAACAGGAGGAATAAAACTTGCATAGAAAATAAAATAACCAATTTTGATATTGAAAATTCCCAGTCAATTTTTTATGGTAGTGTAATCTTTTTATAAAGTATTCCATCTAGTGTTCTCTGTTAAAAATTTAAAATTCAT
>VDFB02135723.1:0-28440 GCA_007258455.2 Sequoia sempervirens | reverse complement strand
GCACTCGCTTCGAGGAAAGCACACCTCCTAGCATTGGCTCATCTTCTTGCTTGAAAGATAGCAACTAGTTGAGAGGTTAGCTTGTATTTGGGTTGTTTTGGCATTGTAGTTGAGTTACTTGCATTTAGTTGATGTTATTCAAGCATTTAGTCATGTTTCAGTGTTGCTGATATTGCATAGCTGTAGACTGTTTTCATTTATAAATCAAAAATACAAAAAGATATCGTTTTGGGTATTCCATATTTCATCTTTCCTCATTGGGGCGACCCACCTTGCAAGGTTACAGATTTTAGTGTGCTGTTTTGGATTTTATTTAGCAAAGTCGCCCTTTTAAGAGGGCCGTACCATTCTGTCTCAGCCTTGGGATGTGTGCAGAAAGTTTCAATGATGTTTGGTGAGGTTTAGGGGTCTTGTTTTGGGCGCCATTGTATCTAGAGCAATCTGCATTTGATATTTTGTCAATTGAGCATGTATTGAGTGAGATATGAGCTATTGAGTGAGGATTGGTTTGCAGATTTCACCCATCTGATGTGCAGGTCTGATAAATCAGAACTGAGAGAATTGTCTCTTGGTTAGAGCATAAGCATTGAAAGTTGTATTCTGCCATTGGAAACATTCTACACATTTGCAGCAGTGAAATATTTAGAAATACTCATGATTTAAGTGATCTCTCTGATATCTTGTAAGCTGTTAGTAGTACTATCAGCACTTCATCTTTATCTTGCAATTTGAGTTATTGTACATTCCCACTGAATAAGTGGAAGAGGCTGGCTTGCCGCCTATTTACTGTTTTGCATTGTAATTTCCTAATGTCTCCGCCATATGGTCGCCTCTTATCCATCACGGATTGAGTAGCACATACTTGGTGTTGAGCTAATTTTCAGTATTGCATTAGTTAGGGATCCTCTGACCGAATGCTCATCGTTCACCGGCGCATCTCGTGGTTAGAGTTCTGATTCAGCAATTTCCTTTGAGATCCTCTGACCAATGCTCACACCTTGCCCACATCGGGATCCTGGTGTACATTCTGGTTAGAGTTACTTTCCGCATCGTTTTGGTTTATGCTAACCTTAACGGGTGCATGTTGCATTGTAATCATTTGTTAAAAAATCAAAAAAAAATTGGTCCGGTTCTTTACAGTGGTATCAGAGCCATGATTCTGCCAACCTGTGCCCAACAGTGATTCAGTGGTCAGATGAGTGACAGTGATTGTAGATACTACACCAGAGGTCAGGCCAGAAGACAATAGACACAGTTTCCGCCAGTGCCAGAAGCAGATACTTTGTCAGAGGCTTTGAGAGAAACAGGAATAGCAGTGGATACGGGTAAAACAGTTGAGAACATGTCAGACAATCTTAGGACAGCCATGGAAGAGAAGGACGCAAGGATGGAAAAGAAGTTTGATGGAATGATTGAGATGATGTCTCGATTACTTGCTAAAATGGATCAGCAAGCTTCTCAGAACCATACTCCGAATCAAAACCATGCTACAGGAGAAAGCAGTGGTGTCAATGGAAACAATGGGAATAATGGGAACAATGGAAGCAATGGGAATAATGGGAACAATGGTAATGGAGGCAGCAGAACTATTGGACAGCATGATACCATCTCTAGCGGATCAGCCTCTAGACCGCTTTTCCCTACATTCACTCCAAGGGACGAACATCAAGTTGAAGCTACCGTTCCTTTGGTAGACGATGCTAGGCAAGCCTACATGGAGTACTCCACCCTACCACCTGATCTTAGGGACCAATGGTCCTTTGATCAATTCTTGAATCAGAGAAACAGAAGACACGGAGGAAGAGTTGATAACCGAGCTTATATGGCTCCTAGAACAGATTTTCATCAAGCCTTAGGGAAGGTAACATTGGCTCACTTCGATGGAAGTGATAAGTGTTCAGCAAGATCGTGGGTTCAGAAGTTAGATAACTACCTATCACTTCGTCCCATGCCAGAAGAAGATGCCATCAAGTTTGCAACACTTCATTTGGAGGGAGCTGCCCATGAGTGGTGGTACCATGGTTTGGTCACTCTTGGCCATAACCTTATTCGAACCTATGGAGAATTCACCAACAAGCTGATTGAAAGGTTCGACACTAAGGATCCTGAAGTAAGATTTCGCGAGCTTGCACAACTCAAGCAGCATGGCTCCTTGGATTCTTACATTGCTGATTTCCAGAGACTTTCTGTGATGGTGCCCAACATCACCGAAAGAAGATTGGTTGTGTTGTTTTTTGAAGGTTTGGTTGAACCCTTGAAAGGGTGGGTTAAAGCTTTCGATCCACCAAGTCTTGATGAGGCAATCAAGAAGGCTCGCAGTATGGAGTTATCAGCCCCTAGGCCTAAATTTCCGCCCAAGCCTTTTGGCCATAAGAAGGATAAGGATAAAAGACATTCTTCTAATCAGCACAAGAAGTTCCCACCTAAATTGACTGAAGAGCAACGTGAACAGCTCAGAAAGGAGGGCAAGTGTTACACATGTTTCGAGCCTTGGACTAAAGGCCATAGATGTCCTGGAAGAGGGCGTTATAATCAAATGGGGACTTATTCTGACTATGAATCAGCATCAGATATGTCTGATCAGCAGTCTTATTTTGGGGACAGCGAGGATGAAAGAGCCACAGAAGAGTCCGATCATGAGCAAGGAGTTGGGGGCCCCATTGCCCAACTCTCTAGTTTCCAAAAGAACGAATCTTTCAAGGTTCGTGGTGGAGTTGGAGGCCATCGTATTGTTGCATTAATTGATACTGGTGCAACGCATAACTTCATTGATGAAGGTGTGGTTGCCAAGAGAGGTCTCAAAACTGAAGAATTTGAAGGCTTCAAAGTCATGGTGGCTGATGGGTTTCACATTTCCTGCACACAAAGAGTTCCTAACATGTCCTTGCAGTTGGGAAACTATGAAGTCAAAGATGACTTCTATGTGGTTACTATTGGTGACACAGATGCAGTCTTGGGCATACAATGGTTACGCTCACTTGGTGAAATCTCTCTCAACCTACAAACCATGGAGCTCAAGTTCCAATCTGATGGTAAGAGAGTTGTTTTGAGAGGAATGTCTAATGGTGGTCCTCGTATAGTTTCTTTCAAAAGGATGGAAAGGCTGATTAGACATGACCAAGTGGAGTGGGCTGCGGAATGCATGGTTCTTCCTGCCAGTCCAGTTGAGACCAAGAGGGAATATCCTCCTGATATTCAATCCATACTCACCAAAAGGAGTAAGGTGTTTGCTGATCTACCACCTGGGCCACCACCAGAAAGAGGTGCTGAGCATGTTATTGAACTTAAGGAAGGGGCCAAACCAGTCATTACAACACCGTATAGATATCCTAAGAAGCAGAAGGATGAAATTGAGAAGAACATAAGAGAACTCCTGGAGATGGGCTTCATTCGCCCTAGCAAAAGTCCTTTTGCTTCAGCTGTAGTTCTTGTGAAGAAGAAGGACGGCACCATCCGCATGTGTGTAGATTATCGTGCCTTGAATCAAAGCACAATAAAAAATCGGTATCCTATTCCTCGGATCGATGAGCTCATTGATGAGCTACATGGTGCTAAATTCTTCTCCAAAATTGATTTGAGATCAGGTTACTATCAAATCCGGATGAGGGGCTCAGATGTTGAGAAGACGGCATTCAGATGCCACTATGGTCATTTTGAGTTCTTAGTCATGCCCTTTGGCTTGACTAATGCTCCAGCCACTTTCCAGTCTTGCATGAATAGAGTCTTCCAGAAGCAGTTGAGGAAATTTGTGTTAATTTTCTTTGATGATATTCTCATCTTCAACAAGACGTGGGAAGAACACCTCAAGCACTTGGAGGAAGTGCTTAGCATTCTTGAATCAGAAAGTTTGTTTGCAAAAGAGTCCAAATGTGAATTTGGAATGAAGGAGCTGCTCTACCTTGGCCATATAATCAGCGCTGAAGGGGTGAAGGTTGATCCAGAAAAGATCAAGGCTATAGTAGATTGGCCACCTCCAGAAAATCTGACTCATTTGAAGGGATTTTTGGGTCCTTGTGGCTTCTATAGAAGGTTCGTAAAGGGGTATTCTCAAAGTGCTGCTCCTCTTACTGACCTCACTAAAAAGGGGGCTTTCATGTGGTCAGAAAAAGCTCAAAGTGTGTTTGATAAGTTCAAGAAAATCATGAGTTCTTGTCTTGTATTGGCCATACCAGATTTCTCCAAACCCTTCGAGTTACAGTGTGATGCATCAGGGGAAGGTATTGGGGCTGTTTTGATGCAAGAGAAGCATCCAATTGTATTTGAAAGCAGAAAATTAAGAGGGGTTGAAAGAACCTACTCTATCTATGACAAGGAAATGCTTGCTATCATGCATGCATTAGCCAAGTTCAGACAGTATCTAGTGGGGAGCAAATTCGTGGTCAAGACTGATCACAACAGTCTCAAGCACTTTGGCGCATCGGCTATTAGTTAAAACTGGACGGCCAAGGGACTCCTGGCAGAGCCCAAAATATGACTTTACCTCGTGGACTCTAAGACTTAATTCTGAAAAAACCGTAGTTTTACAAAAAACAAGAACAAATTAATGCATTTAGACAACATAAGAGCCTAATTTGATTATCAAACACTTATAATTCAAAGATTACACATGTCATATGATCATCAAACACTCAATAATTGAAATTTCATCATTCATAGTCATCAAATACTCATAGTTTCAATGTAGAACAGCATCATAAATTTATAAATGTTTACATATAATCATGTCAAAAAGAGGAAAACATTAACAACTACATATAATCTACATCTTCCTTTTTCCCCTCCCAATGGTACTCAATTTTGGAGGCCTAGAACTAGAAGGTGCCCGTGCTATAGTATCCAAACGAGGACTAGGAGATCGAGAAGGGGAAACATGATATTCGAATGTGTCTTCATCGTCCTCCATGGCATCCAATCTTGTTGCTTCTTCTGCTGCTGCTCTCTCTAGTTCAGCAAGATCCTCATCAGTAAGGAAGACATCAGCCTCATCATTTTGTTCATCAATAGTCCATTCACCATATGGATCAATGTCATCCAAGTCGATGGACTCATGTGAAACACCCTCCACCTTTCTAGTTCGAAGGCGAAGGTTGTATCGAACAAAAACTAAATCATTTAGGCGCTGCTCAGTCAACCTATTCCTCTTCTTTGTGTGAATGTTCTCAAACAAACTCCAATTCCGTTCACACCCAGAAGCACTGCATGGCTGTGACAAGACACGTATGGCTAGCTTTTGAAGATTTGGTGTGCTAGCACCATAGTTCTCCCACCATAGATCTACAAAAACATGTTTAAAAAATATAAGTATTAAGAAATAAGAATAAAGTAAAGTTTAAAACTTTAAACAATCTATATGTAAGAATCAAGTTTCTACTTTCATTTTTTACCTGGTTGTTGTTTTCCTCTCCTTTCAATTGCTTGTTGGGAGGAAAAGAGTCTCCCCTCTGCACCTTTGTAGACCTTGAATAGATAAAAGAAAAAGTAAATCAAATATAGAAAATTCATAGATAGGCAAGGCTCAACATTGCAAATTCATAAATAAGATGTAACAAATCTCACCTCCAACTCATCAAGCACTTTATCTCTCAGCTCAGGATCAGGCACCATCCTATCAATGCATATGACAAGACCTTCCATGACTTCCTCATCCGCCTTAAATGTGTCCGAGAAGTAGAACTTCGGATTCAAGAAGTAGGCGAAGGCATGGATCGGCTGGTGGAGTTGGTGTGTCCATCTCCGATCAATGATGCGCCATATGATTTCATATTTCTTTTTGTTTCCGCCATAGTAACGTGATATGGCCTCTTTGGCCCTATCCATGGCCTCATAGATGAACCCCATTGGCATGCCATCTCCATCCACCATACGAAGAACCCTCACCAAAGGTTCTGTCACCTAAAAAAATGAAAACAAATGTTAAATCATAACAAAATTAACCCCTAAAAAAAAAAAACAGCAAATAGATTATCATGTATAATTTATTTTTGTGTGATTGCTACTTACCCCCATCAACTCCTCTCCATTTTTGATGAATGTCTCATCAAAAACTATGGCAACAATCCTCTCCCCTTCAGGTCTATTGGAAAATGAGGACTCCTTCCAAGCATCAGACACGAACATTTGTTTGAGATGATTAATGGCACCAAGAATGCTTTGTAATGTGAGGAAGTGGCTAGCAAATCGTGTCACTCCAGGTCGCACAAGGTCCTTGCCATTTGTAAATTTCCTCATCAAAGAAAGCACCCAAGTATGGTTGTAGATAAATTTTGTAACACTTTTTGCATCTTCAACCACACTTTTGACCCATGAAATCTTCCCAATGTCCTCTAGCAATAGATCTAAACAATGTGCAGCACATGGAGACCATGCAATTGTGGGATACCTCTCCATAAGTAGTCTACCTGCAGCTACATATGCAGCTGCGTTGTCCTTGATGATTTGGACAACATTATCAACTCCAACCTCCTGGACCACCCCATCTAATAGATTGCATAAAGTCTCAGCATTTTTAACTTCATGGGAGGCATCTATTGATTTTAGAAACACCAATCCACCATTAGAGGCCACTAAAAAGTTAAGGAGAGTTCTATTTCGTCCATCTGTCCACCCATCAGATAAAATACTGCAACCTTTTCTTCGCCAAAATTTTTTTTGCTCATCAACCACAAACTGTGTATTCTTTACGGCTTCCTCTAGCAATGGCCCACTCAAATCTTTAGATGATGGAGTCTTAAACCCCTTTCCTGCAACTATAAGGGCATTCACCAAACCTTCCCAATATGGGCTGTTTGCAACATTGAAAGGTAGATTATTGTAATACCAAAAGTTTGCAGCAGCCATCCTAGCTTCTTGATGCTTTTCTTTATTCCAACCTGTACCTTCAAGTGAAGGTTGTGCTCCTGGAACATTACGTGGAACAAAATAATTTGGTCCTAATGAAGGACCCTGACTAGCAGTAGAAAAAGAACCATCAGGACTCTCCCCAAAAGATGAATGTGGAGCACGGAAGCTTGGACTTGCAACACCATGGGGCTTAGAGGGTGCAGATTGGGATTGAGATCCACTCATCGCTGATGTTAGGGCATCTTTTGTTTTTTGTCTTTCCTCTTTCTTAAGCTCATATTCAGCAAGAAGGGCCTTCATCTCTCTAATGATCTCAGGAGTGGTATTCTTGCATGCCTCCACATTTTGCCCAGGGATTCTAGCAAGGTGGTATTTTAATCTGTTTATTCCTCCTGTCATCCATTTGTTGCATTCATGACATGTCAATTCACCTTTTTTATTTCCTGGAATTGCATACTTCCATGCAGGGTCTTTTTTTACTCCCTTTGGATTTGAAGACGACATTGTTGTTTCAAGTTCAAAATGAAAAAAAAAATCAGCTAGGGTTTGCAAAAAAATCAGCAAATAAATGTGATTCAAAATTTCAAAGTTTCAAACATTTGCAAAAGAAAAAAGATGCAAAACCAAGCTAGAAAGTAGAAACAATAAGAATTAGGCTATTAAGGAAAATAGAAAAAAAATTGGCAGCATTTCCCCTTATTTTTCTTGATTTTTTAAATTTTGAATGCAAAAAAATTGAAGAAAACAAACAAAAAGCAGTGTTAGATCACTTACCTTGCTCGATTTTGGCCTTTTTGGTTCGTTCTCCCTTCTTCTATCAATCCCACAACAACTTGCAGACCTGGTTTTCAAGAGTGACAGTCAAAAAATGAAAGAAAAAAGCAAAAAAATCATGGGTTTTAACCCGTTTTTGAGACTCAGCCGCGCAGGAGAGTCCTGGGTCGGGACTCCCGAGTCCGACCTCGGATTCCTGAGTCCTCCACCCAGACTCTCTCCTCCTCGACGCTTAGCCCCGAAGTCCGCTGGGCGTAGTGGACTCCTCGGCCAGTAGGGACTCATGAGTCCGGCTGGCGAGTCGGCCACGCCCTCGCGAAACTATGATCAAGGACTTGAATGACAGCCAGAGTGGGTGAGTAAGCTGCAGTTTATGATTTGACACGAGTATGCCAAAGGAAGAATAATCGCTAGGCTGAGTTCGTCTAGGCGTCTCACTTGAGCTCACAGTGAGCTTACGTCGATTGGAAGGAGTTGTTGCTTGCTGATTACGCCAAAAATCAGTTTGCAACCAGCGTTATTGAAGGTACTTTTCATGATGAAAGGTACAAGGTAATTGATGGGTTGATCCACTACAAGGGAAGAATCTTCTTGGTGGCTGATTCTAAACTTAAGAAGAAGATTTTGGTGACTTTCCATGACAGTCCACTTGCTGGTCATCAAGGGTACTTCAAGACATACAAGCAGATTCGAGAGAGATTCTCTTGGAAGGGGTTGAAAGATGATGTTCAGCGTCACATCAAGGAGTGTAGTACTTGTCAAATGAATAAAAATGAGCACTCTCTTCCAGCTGGTCTACTGCAGCCACTTCCCATTCCAAATCAAAAATGGGAGAGTATCTCTATGGATTTCATCACCGGGTTGCCTAGGGCTCAAGGCAAAGACTGTATTTATGTTGTAGTGGATAGATTGACCAAATTCTCTCATTTCTTTGCCATCACAAGCACATTTACAGCAGCTCAAGTTGCAGATTTGTTCTTCCATGGAGTGTTTAGACTGCATGGGTTGCCTAAAAATATTGTGAGTGATAGGGACAGCAAGTTCCTAAGCACCTTTTGGCAGGAAATTTTTAGGATGAGTGGTACAGTGCTTACTCCTAGCACTAGCTATCACCCACAAACGGATGGGCAAACAGTGATTGTGAACAAATGGTTGGAGGGCTATCTCAGAAATTATGTTTCGGAACAGCAAAGAGCTTGGGTAAAATGGCTCCACTTGGGAGAATATTGCTACAATTCATCTTTCCACATGTCAATAAAGATGTCTCCATTCATGGCCCTCTATGGTTACGAGGCTCCAAGCTTTGTTGATTTGGTGTTTGGCGATAGCAAAGCTCCTCAAGCCAAGGATTGGTTGCAGCAGAGCCAAGATGTTTTGAAATCCTTGAAGGACAACCTTCAAATGGCACAAAATCAGCAAAACATGTACGCTGATCAGCAGCGTGTTGAGCCCTCATTTGAGGTTGGTGACATGGTATATCTTCGGCTTCAGCCCTACAGACAGTCCACACATAAGAAGAGTGGAGCTGAGAAGCTGAAACCACGCTTCTATGGACCATTCAAAGTTGTTAGGAAGGTTGGAGCGGTGGCTTATGAGTTGGAACTACCTTCGAGTAGTAAGGTCCACAATGTCTTCCATGTGTCTCGCCTCAAAAAGGCACTTGGACACAATGTTGTGGCTTCATCACAGTTACATCCTTTGGATGAAGAAGGGCAGTTGACCTTGGTTCCAGAACAGATTATTGATTTCAGAGAGCGTTCCTTGAGGAGGAGAACAATCAAAGAGTATTTGGTAAAGTGGAAGAATTTACCATTGGAGGATACTACTTGGGAGGATGAGGAGATTCTACAGCATCCAGACTTGCGATTGCTTGAGGGCAAGCAATCTTGGGGAGGGCGGACTGTAATGTCCCCTTCTCAGCAGTGATCGTTTCTGTTGACCGTTGGCCTATTCCGGAGACCCGTAGGGTGTGCGGATGGTGAAATTAGGGTTTCCTAGTTTTGAGGAGGTTGTTGCTTGGAGTTTGGGATTCTGATTGCGGATTCTTTCTGGGTTTTCAGAGAGCTTCGCAGTGGTGTGTTCAGTTTGGCATTCCGGGCAACTTTGCGAATTTACTATTTTTAGTAAATTCTATTTTTGGCAGTGGACAGTTTGGGTTCAGTTCAGTTGGATCACTTCTTCAGTTGTTTCAGCTGGCACAGTTCTTGGCCTTGGGCGCATTTTTCTTGGAGAGATAAGTATTTTCATTATAATATTATTATTTTAATATTATACCCCTTGCCTAGCAGTGCAACTTTAAGTTGTTTTTAAAAAGGGGGACTTTGAGGGTCATGGCGTCATAAGGAGATAAATTATAATTTTTATATGTCAAATATTGAGACAAGTGAATTGGGACGCCCTTTTGAGAAGATTGTTTTTATTTTAAAAAGTGAAATGTTTTATTGATGAAAATGGACGCCATCTTTTGGAGGGAAAAGGTGAATTTGAAATTAGGGTTAGGGCGCCCTCTGGAAGCTTCTAGATGTTTCTCTCTCGTCTATATAATCAGGCCTCAGCTCTTCATTTGGTATCTTTTGTCTACTACACCGTTATGCTGCTGGATTGTATTCAGGCACTCGCTTCGAGGAAAGCACACCTCCTAGCATTGGCTCATCTTCTTGCTTGAAAGATAGCAACTAGTTGAGAGGTTAGCTTGTATTTGGGTTGTTTTGGCATTGTAGTTGAGTTACTTGCATTTAGTTGATGTTATTCAAGCATTTTGTCATGTTTCAGTGTTGCTGATGTTGCATGGTTGTAGACTGTTTTCATTTATAAATCAAAAATAAAAAAAGATATCATTTTGGGTATTCCATATATCATCTTTCCTCATTGGGGCGACCCACTTTGCAAAGTTACAGATTTTAGTTTGCTGTTTTGGATTTTATTTAGCAAAGTCGCCCTTTTAAGAGGGTCGTACCATTCTATCTCAGCCTTGGGATGTGTGCAGAAAGTTTCAATGATGTTTGGTGAGATTTAGGGGTCTTGTTTTGGGCGCCATTGTATCTCGAGCAATCTGCATTTGATATTTTGTCAATTGAGCATGTATTGAGTGAGATATGAGCTATTGAGTGAGGATTGGTTTGCAGATTTCACCCATCTGATGTGCAGGTCTGATAAATCAGAACTGAGAGAATTGTCTCTTGGTTAGAGCATAAGCATTGAAAGTTGTATTCTGCCATTGGAAACATTCTACACATTTGCAGCAGTGAAATATTTAGAAATACTCATGATTTAAGTGATCTCTCTGATATCTTGTAAGCTGTTAGTAGTACTATCAGCACTTCATCTTTATCTTGCAATTTGAGTTATTGTACATTCCCACTGAATAAGTGGAAGAGGCTGGCTTGCCGCCTATTTACTATTTTGCATTGTAATTTCCTAATGTCTCCGCCATATGGTCGCCTCTTATCCATCACGGATTGAGTAGCACATACTTGGTGTTGAGCTAATTTTCAGTATTGCATTAGTTAGGGATCCTCTGACCGAATGCTCGTCGTTCACCGGCGCATCTCGTGGTTAGAGTTCTGATTCAGCAATTTCCTTTGAGATCCTCTGACCAATGCTCACACCTTGCCCACATCGGGATCCTGGTGTACATTCTGGTTAGAGTTACTTTCCGCATCGTTTTGGTTTATGCTAACCTTAACGGGTGCATGTTGCATTGTAATCATTGGTTAAAAAAAATTGGTCCGGATTACATATTAGACTCTATTTTGATTTATATATGATGAAATGAGTAATATGTTCTACAAATTCAGTTTATATGTGTGTGTTTTGAGAATATTTTAAAATATTGTGTATTTTCAAATGTTCGATAAATTTTCCAAGTTATTGCCAACTTTTCCCCCGATTTTTTCCAAGTCTCGAGTTTTTAAAAATTTTGGGTCCGTTGAGTTATTGTCGAGTCCGATTTTTTCAGCTATGGTTGTAGTAATCTTTCATTCAGAAACCTATGTTTTATGACAATGAGAAAACCTTCTTGATTTCAATAGCAGTTATCTAACAAAGTGTAAGAACCTTCTAACCATTTAGGTCACATCAATAGCATCATTCAATAAAACTTTGTTAAAATTTCATGGAGGGTTCTCAAACAAAATATATGCATCACAACATAAAGTGATCTTTCATGATCCTCTCACTCTATTAAATATGTGTTACACTTTGTTCTACCCATAGAAAACTCAACTGCCATCTCCCTTACCCCATAGGGCAGACCCTCTCAACACTTTATTTATAAAAGTGTTTTTAAACACTAATTATATATTAATTAATTAATATTAAAATATAAAATAAATGCTTTATAGTAAACTTTTAAATTTCTAATTTTGGCAGCTAGATGAATTTCACAATCCAAATAGAAGCGCCCAATTTTAGGCTTGGGCCCATCATCCATCAAGTATAAGTTTTTGTCCTAGGCGCTATTTACATCTAAACATGAATATTGGAAGATCCTATTGTTTTGGTGTCGGTATCAACAGGATGAAACCCTTGTTGGAGCTTCCAAGTTGGGATGAAACCCAAATCTGTTTTATTATCATCATTCCGCATCTACACTTCCCTTAATCTATTCCATTCTACCTATGCAGAGAAGTGGAGTGACATCAAGTGATTTTATTGGCTGTTTAGAAGGTCAATAGTCATCTAAATCATTCACCAAAGATTGGATAGAAGAGCGCCAAATCTGCCCACACCCACAGTGACAACCAGCTGGGAAAATATCACAAAGAGGTCAAGGAGAGTGTGGAGGGAACTATACCATTCTTATTGGTATCAAGGAAATAATTGATTGTCTTAATAGGGAATTGGAACCTTGATTGGTCTAATTTTAAGTGGGCCTATGTGTTTAAAAATGTGTGGTCTAGGAAGGTAGAGCCAAAAAGGAGCATGCTTTATATGGCTTGTTTTGTTAAAAAAATTGGTTGTTTATGTTGAACTAGCCTCTATTGGTATGATTTTTAGAATTTGTTCTCTATGTGAACAAATGGAAACTATTGAATATCTTATTTTATTGTCAGTATTCTTTGCAACTTTGGTCCTCTTTTCTTGGTAATAAATTGGGGTGGGTTAATAAAGAAGGTTTTACTTGGCTTGAAAATTTATTTGGTTTTGTCAAAGCCTTTTCTATTAAACTTAATCAGTTCAAGCTTCTTCTAACAAATGAGTTGTTATGGCATATCTAGAAAAAAAGGAATGAAGAGGTTTTCCAAGACAAAAGGAGGTTCCTTATTGAGACTCATTGTGAGCTCACCCCAAATCATATCATTTTGCATGTCATGATGGTGTTGGGTATTCCAAAAGGGAGGTTCCTTATTTTGCTAGAAGATCTTTGCATTGTTTACAAGGAGGAGGTGAAGACGGCTCAGTTTTGGCCACAAGGCAAGTGACAGGAACAACCTAAATAAAGATGAGCTGATCAAGTTACAAGATTACATGGAAGAGCATAAAATTTAAAAATCAAAAAAGAGAAGGAAAATGGAGGCCATGCTGAAGAACAGGTTTGAGCCAATTATTAAGGAACTGAACCCAGAAGATGAAGCGGACCTTTGGGTGTGATCAGTTTGATCATAGTAGCAATCAATGATGTTGCTGGGAATGATGATGATTATGGCAAATTATATGTTCTTTTCAATATTCATTGCTAGTATATACAGTTTGTAATATCTGGGTTTTCTTCTAGACTATTAGCATTTTTAGTATCTAGATTGGGTATTATGAGTCCTGTTTGTTGCAAGTAGTTGGAGTAGTTCCTACCATATTATAATAACTCCTTTTTGTATACGATTTCTAATATTAAAAAAAAAAAGCAATTGCCATTTCTGGTCATGTTCTCTTCAGGGAAATTGATAAGGACCTTTTTTAGGCTGTTTTAGTTAGTTGTATTTTATTAATTGTTCTAGAATCAAGCATTCAAAACAACATTTACTGCTGGGACTTGGGATATTTTAAATAAAACAACCAACATCTCATAACAGATAGCAATAATGCAGAATGGTTATCGTTATCCCCAAACAACAAAATGCTTCAACATGTTTGATCTCAAATTAGTTACTATCCACTAGTTATCAGAATAACATATCAGTTTCAATTAGTCAAAGTTCAAGTTTCAAAAACAATACCCTCCATGTGATTCAAATGAACTCCATAGTCATCTTGAAGCAACCATACCTATTTCATCCTTTACAATTTAAAAGAATTATTTTGTTCCACATTGCATTTAAGGGTATTCACTCATATTTGGATTCTTTTTCCTTTTTCTTTTCAAACATACTAAACAGCAAGAGAATAAAAGTAGGAAATGACTGATCACTATGCTTTCAGTAGAGCATTGCATGATAGCTCCTTTGAAACAACAAAATACAACATCACAAGAGATAAATGAAAATGAAATGCAGGTAAATAACTCACATCTTCTCCAATTGTTATGGCCTCAGGAAAAATTCCATGAATCATGTCGTTTACTAGCATCAAATAAACCACGGCATCCACATCTGTAGCGAACCCAAAGTACTCAGCATAGTTTCCTGTGAATACCATCTTAACAGGTTCCAAAAAAAGGATCAGTTGAATTAAGTGTGTAGTTTTGAAAAATCTTTTGCATGTAGCAGCAGCAAGTTCAAGATACATCCCAGAATAGAATTTTGGGAGCTACAGCCAAGTAAAAACATCTACTGCATAGCATGACCTCAGGAAAAATTATCATTTAGAAATTTTCTTGAAACATATGTTTTCACTGAGTAACAGTAAAAATCTTATGACAATCTTTACAGCCAAATATTTCTTGAAAGATAATTCCTCTTGCAGTTCAGGAACCATGAAGGCAAATATAAAAATTGCTTTAGTTTGAAGATTGCAATATAAAGATAACAGATATCAATAAGCCCAACAGCATATGGAGAAAATTATTCTACATGTCAATCAAGCCATTCAAATTATTCATAAAGCAAGAAGTAGTGTTTGCCATTTTTAACTTTTGCATTAAAAGTAGTTATCATTCGTTACCCAATTTAGAAAGAAGATACATTAGAATGGTTGAATAGATATGGTTGACAAAGTAGACAATAATGAACATTAGCCATCAGTCTAAAAACCTGAAAGGCAAATTTTAATGACCAGATATACCACTCTACCAATGATAAGAAGAATTTAGTAACCATGAAACTTGGTAGAAAATATGTTTACAGTTTCTTTGGTATTCAAATTTATATACTTAAACATCCCTCAAACACCAAAAGCATGAATGTCATATCATCCTTCAGAAGAAGCAATGCAAAATTTTCCCGAAGAGCCTGAGTACATAAATTTTAGTGCATATTTAATGTGCAGTTTTCAGGTTTGGTTTAAGGACAAAGTGCTCAAAATTGGATAAGCACTAGTATTGACCTTTTTACTGACAGAATCAGAATATGTTCCTGCAACAATTGAAGAAGAAAAGACTATCAACTGAGATTGTGGTTTGAAAAAAATTAGTTTCATTATTTGGGCTTCTATATTTTCCAGAAATTGAAATTCCATTAGATAAATATTCTAGCTTCAATTTTCACACCTGGAAAGTAAAAATCTAGATGCAATTGATGCACAAGAACCTATGGGGAATAGTAAATGGAAATTAAAAACTACCTACAGATGTGAGTAAAGTATTGGAATGGCACAGCAGAGCTGATAAAGCCAAAGCCATTATTAGTCTTCCCCTCTCAAATTTTGAGTTACATCATATAGATCTGGCAAAACCATTTAAGGAAATTTGGGAAAATTTGAACACAATGTT
Organism: Sequoia sempervirens; assembly: GCA_007258455.2. NCBI lineage: Eukaryota > Viridiplantae > Streptophyta > Pinopsida > Cupressales > Cupressaceae > Sequoia > Sequoia sempervirens. The sequence goes on along the minus strand of VDFB02135723.1, from coordinate 13,022 downwards.
TGAAGCAAAAGTAGTTAATGCTAAATTTTCCTTCAAGCTTCAGTTTTTTAAGTTCAAGATGACTGACAGGGTCACTATATCAAGCCACATGAACAATCTAAGATCTCTTCTTCGACAACTAGCAGAAGTCAATGCTACAGTGGATGATGAGGATGCTAAAGCCATTTTATTAAACAGATTATCTTCAAAATTCAGCAATGTCATCTTTACTCTTAGTCAACTTTCTTCTAAAAGTCTAGAAGATAAGATTTCAACTCTCCTAGCTGAAGAAAAGGGGGACAAAAGGCAGCACTATACTGTAATTGTAGAAGATCTAATAAGGACAAAAGGGGGACACAATGCAATTATTGCAAGAAAATGAGTCACACAACTTGGAATTGTAGAAATCGGGCAAATAAGGTTCTCGAGGGAAAGATCAAGGAAGCTAATGCAACCATTGTTGAAGATCCTCCAAATGTTGACAATAGTGAAGAAGTTTTTTTATGTATTTTAAAGAAGTCTAGTTCTTTGAAGAAAGGAACGAATCCAGTATAGATAAAGCTCAATATGGATGGTTGCCCAATTAGCTTGTGAGTTTGTGGATCTTGGGAGTCACACACTTACAAGGGTCATGAAACAACTTGATAGAGCTCTATGAGTGTAGCTCAGCATGGATTGTTGTCCAATGGTTTAGGAGATCAATGATTCGAGAGTTCGAGGAGGTGGTAATCTGAGAGCTTGGGAATTCAACTTGAGAGCTACACCTTTACAAGGGTTCAACGCAGCTTAATGGAGTTTTTCTTGCTGTATTGTCTGCTTTCAAAGTAAAGCTTTTGAAGAATGAAAAATTCATGATTCAAGGTGTTTTTTATTTGATAAACTTTACGTTTGTTTTCTTCCAATGTAGTAAGCCTTAAGAGGGGGTATTACTATGATATTAAATGATTATTAGAAGATAAAGCTTATTTTTGTGATAATTTCACCTTAGTGACTTAAGTGAGTTTACTCTTTTTAGTTTGCTATTTTTAGCATTTAGGGTGAGCCATGTCATGTTTATCATTTTGCATGTTTATTTGGTTTTGTCCTCAAAACTCTATATAAAGAGACGAACCTCATTGTAATATGTATCCTATTCCTAATATCTAATAGATTAAAATATTGTGACCTGTTTTATTTTTACAACACATAGCTGATTCAAAGGAGCCTTCTACTAAGCATATGGATTGAATACTGTATCTGTTGCCATGTCTAGGTCAACGTATATTGTGTTGAACCATTTGCCTATATTACCATGCTTAGATGAGGTCACCTGGAGATTGTAGCCTTGAGAGGTAAGCTTAGCGATCACAATTTGGGCTAGGTGTTGTGGATTTTCTCCTTTAAACAAAAGGTTTATAATCCCTTATATCCCATGCTTTCATTGTTACAGTAATTCTCAAGGTAAGGTGGAAAACATGGTGTCCAAGTTTTGTATTGAGAGCATTGGCCATTGTGCCAATAGATTGGAGAATTGCAGCTCTTGCAACATTACCATTATAACTGGCTAAGGACTTGCTTGAGTGGAGCAAGCAAGATGTATTTTGTAAAACATGCACTTTGGATTTAGGGAGTGTAGGTGCTAGCGAAAATAGCATCCAATGTATAGGAAAATCTTCAAATACAATAATTTCAGACCAAACAATGAGACTAAAGATACCCTAATAGCATATGTAAGGCCACTAGGTAGCATGGCTAAAGATGGAAGGGAGGGGCAGCGAAGATTTCAGAGCTGACTACCATAATCTCCAAGGGTAGGAATAGGTGAGAATGATCATATGAATAGTGGAGGGGTATTTTATCTTGGGTTAGCCATGACATAAAAAAAAATATAACACTGGTGTTTTGAATATGTATCTCTAACATATTCTGTGGAATAACAAGACTGTTTCAAATGTGATTCCCTTCCTCAACCTTAATCTTCATGAAGCTAGGAGCATAATATTTCCACAATCCATATTATAGCACTCAAGAGTGCTTATGGATATCAATATGTGAGCCTTTTGCATAAAGTTTTGGATCACACTCTACGATCCATCATCAGGATATGTTCTCTTCATCATGTAGTAATCTAAAATGTTGATGTACGAACTCAATGAAGTTAGTTTTAGCTGGCATTTGAGCAGAATGAAAAGAGATACAAAACAATTTTCACAATTAATTCGATGAGGAAAGATGCTACAGGTTATTCAATCTATAAAAATTCTAGTAGCATTCTAGCATAATATCACATAACAAAAATGAAAGAGAAAAGAGAAAGCACACAAGAGAGAAAAACACCAATATTCCCTAGAAAAAACCTTTCGAGAAAACCCTACCTTCAAAACATCAAAACCAATGTATTTTAAAAAATAAAACAATTACAATGCAATATCAAGCTTTGAGCCTTCACATGGAGATCAATACTCTCAACTATGGAGGAAACCAAGCAAGATATGCCATTCTTCAACAACAGTAAATATTTGTTGCTGAATTCCTCATGTCCCACTCCATGCTCATCAAGATCTCCTCAACAAGTAACTCAACGCTCCAAGTGGTTACACCAAGCTTTACTCACAATGAGCATATATAAGTAATGTCTATATATACCATAATTACAACTCATTAGGACTCACCCAGACTTGGTGAGAACCAAGCCTAGTAGACCAAACCTAAGCCTGAGGACTCATGAACAAGGTACCCTGCAAGTTCCAACTAGTAGACTCGGCCAAGTTTATTAAAACACGAGAAAATAAAATTGAAAGCTTAAACATAAAAGAATAAAAGTCAAACATTTTGTTGAAGGGTTTGGAAGACATTTGGAAGATGGTCAAAAGCAATAAAGTTATGAAAAATGGCAGTGTACCACCCCACTAGGGGTGTTACCCCAAGATCCCCATAAGGGGTGCTGCCCCTCCACCTTATTGGGAGCACTACCCCCAAACCCCTACTATTTTAAGAAAAGAAAAAACAATCATTTTTGGGCCATGTTAGATGCAAGAGCAACATTTTTTTGTTCTTTCAGCTTTTTCCATTTTTAATTCCTAGTAATTGAAGTACATTTATAATTCTAGTTTAAAAGTCAAAAGCTATCCTAAATAATGCTCCTATGACTATAGGAACATTTGTAGACTTGTCTAAGATACAAGCACATGATTCCACATAAAGCTAGCAATACTGCACTAAGGGATACTGTTGTGACCTAATCACACATCGCCCCATTGCAAATGGGGACCCCCTCTTTAGTCTTGTCTGGTGTCTTAGTGTTAGAGTTGGTTCCGGTGTTAACTTCAGTTTCTTTGAGTCTCTTTCAAAGCAGAGATGGGCCCGCACATTCAAGGTCTGGGTTTGAGTTAAAATTTGTCAAGATTTGAGATGGCTGAGTAGGCCAGGTCAATGCTCGGAGGATCAAATGAAGTTTTTGACGCCACAGTAGTGCTCGGAAGGGCTGTTGCAGTAAAATGACTGTTCAATGGGCGAATTCGGACAAACTTGCTTTTTTGTGCTTTTTGCTTTTCTGCTTTTTCAAAAGTTCCATTTTTGGCATTTTGGGACCAATCGGGGATTTAGTATTTTTAGAAATTTTTCTTTTTGCTTTTTTCTATTTTTAGTAATTTCTAATTTTAGAAGGTGCCAGGGTTAGGGTTTTGAAGGTATCAAGGCAGAAAACCTATAAAGTCCACCCCAAACATGAGGAAATCCTCCTTGAGTCATGAAGTTCTCCCATTGTGGAAAATCCAGTTGAATTCTTGAGAAATCCAGTTGCGAGGTAAAATCCACTTGGAATAAAATCCATCGAAGATGAAATCCACTAAAAATGACATGAAATCCAGCTGAAGTTTGCCCACCTCCAAGAGTAAAATCCAGTTTGATGAGGTAAAATTCCAGCTGGGCAAATATGTCTAAAAGTAGAAATCCAACTCGAAGTGGATAAAATTGCTTAAGGCAAATGATGGAAAATCAAGTTCAAACCTCAAGAAATCCATGTTGAAGTTTTCAAAATCAAAAATACCCCCTTAAGGTAAGAAATCCACTTGAAATGATGAGAAATCCAGTTGGGGGGCGTATTTCCCAAGAAGAAGTCCACAAAATTGCCTAAGGCATGAAGTTTACTTGGAGAAGGAAGGAAAATCCAGTTCAAAATCAAAAATTCCACATAGAGGTCAATTTTCCTAAGCAAGCTAAAACAAAAATAACTTAAGTTGTTTTTATTGTTTCAAAACTTCACAAGCAAGCAAAGAGGGGCGCCCAAGGAAAAAATCAAAAAGAGGATAAGTTTTCTTCATGTTTTTTTTTTAATAAAGCAACCAATCATGAGGGGGGTCGAATTCTTTGAATGAGGAAAGATTTTGTTTATAAAAGGAGGCGCTTGAAGTGTCTTTTTCATTCAACACAAGTTAAAACTTTTCTCAGCAAGTTGCAGCACAGCCATAGGCATCTCTTTTAATTGTGCATGAGTTGCAAAGTTGATCAATCCGAGCAGAAGAAGTAAAATACATTCTCAAATTGCAGGGATTAGTCAAGAACTTCAAGCTTCTATAGGTTCACAAGCTGCGAATTTGGAGAGAAATAAGAATTTAAATCTTAAGTTTGCAGATAAATTCCAGCTTCAGGCTCGCAAATTCCAATAAAAAATTTAAATTTCTCTAAATATTCTTGAAAGAAGAAGGGTTGGTAATATGACTTCATTTTCTATTTGCATTTATTGTAGGCTAAATTCTGATTTTTCAGTTTCTAATCAACCCTTGCAGTCGAGTTCTGGAATTTTAAATCAATTAATTAAAGCACTCACCTAGCCTTAAGATTTTAAGTATAATGCCTTCTTTACAATTAATGCATGTTTTCTAACTTCAAGCTTCATACAAGTGCCATGTCTACATCAAAGAACGTCAGAGGAGGGGTTAGAAAGAATCAAGTCAGGGAGGTTCTCAAAGGATTTTATCCAAAATCCCAACTATCATCTAAATGGAAGAAAGTTGGAGACACCAACTTTGAGCAATTCAACATAATGCAACACAAGAGAAGAATGTTTGGCACCCAGAATGAAATGCCTACACCCATAGCAACAAACATAATCAAATGCAGACTTCATCAAGCAGCTGGTTTTCCACCTGCAATTCAATGTAGTGAGCTGATAGTTGAATGCGCCAGAAGATATGATCCACAAGCACGATCCATCAAAGCATCTAATGGGATCACTTTGGCTTATTTTATTGAAGATTCAGTTAGAGAAGTGTTTGGCATTCCTTGTCGCCACAAGATGTTGAGTAGAACTCAAGAGGAATCACAAGCAATGTTTGATCAAGCGAAGGAGGCATGTATGGATATAGTCAACACTAATTGGGTCAAGGAACCATAGAAGCATCGCTCTAAGTTACCCAAGAGGCTGATTTGCACTAATTTCAAAGAAGAGTATAGTGATATGATCCATATGCTGAACAGAGTAATGGGTACTCCTCAAGGGGCGTTCTTTGAGGTTTGGATGTTCGCATATGTGGAAGAAGTTGTATTGGGAATGGAAATGATAAATTGGGCTAAACTGATAAGTGACAATATTGACATCCAGCTGAGAAATCTAGAGAGAACAAAGTCCTTCTACATGAGTTCCTACGTAGTGTACATCCTAGCCCGGTTTACAAAGTATAGAGGATTAATCTGCAAAGGAGAAGTAGGGCTTCGGAGTAACCAATTCAAGGCATATGATTGTTACCCTTAGCTACAGTTGCACCATAAAGACAATTACAAGATAACCATTGATGCATTTCTCATGTACATCACTCGACTACTTCAAGGAGGAATCCATAAGAGGTAATCCAAGGAGGCTATGGCGTTGCTGGAAAAGTTTGGATCATGGTTCATTTAATTTCCAACCTTCACATATTTGAGGATCCACGGATTTGTAGAAGCTCCATACAAACTCCCACGGTACCCGACAGACAAGGTGGTCATGCTTGAGGTTACTAGACAATTGGTTCACTTGGATTCCATCCAGAAGAAAGAAAATAAGCAAGGAGTGCATTTTCCTATTGTAATAGGGAAGATGTTGGAAGTTTTCCCTTCGTTGCAAGCAGCCAAGACAGCCAAATCAGAATTGCAATTTTATAAATTGGGCATGTATAAACCAAGGTCAGATTTTGATTTGTACTTGAGAGTTCATGGAAAGAAGTCATTTCATGTAATGCAAATAGAAGACTACTAGTCCAACTTAGTAGATGAGTATGGAGTAAGAAAGAAGATGTGGTCTAGAATTCCAGTACATCTTGTGAAGAGGTGCGACTTGTTCCCTGTTCCAAACCAGGTGAAGGACAACGGAGAGTATGTACATCCCCAATTTGAACAAAAAAAGAATAAGCCCACCTTATTGCCGAATTGGACACAGCCTGAGTTGGCAGATTTGAGTGCGTTAATGAAGGATATTATAGCTAGTTCCTGGGAGTGGGTAGATCACCAAATCAGCAGATTGAGAAAAGAAGGTATCTCTCTTACCTACGCCAAACTAAGCAGTGTAGGAAGTCAATGTAAGAACCCACACCTGGTGGACTCTAATCACCCACAATTTTCTGCCCTTTGCTTGATATTCAATGTTTTCAGTGTTTGGGTTTTGCTTGAGTTTTTCAATGTTATTTTGCCAAGGAATAAAGAAAGTGCAAATACATATGCCAATGCTCAAATGAAAGATATGTTGATAGTACTATGAAGGCTGGAAAACAAATCCATAATATTCTTTACAAGGAACAAGTGACTTTAATACAGATTTGTCCTTTTTCATGAAATTATGAGCTCATACTGGAAATATGCAAATCTGAACCCTTAACAGCAATGACTGGAACAACAATTATTTCGTGAATTTTCTGAGTGTAGGCATGACTGTCACAATCTAGATTAACCCAGAATTTGAACAGCAATTAAAAGACTCGGTCTAGAACATCATTTACACACAACCATGGTAAGATAACACCCTGAGAACTCACACAGCAGTAACTGAGACTCTTGGCATTACAATGAGCACCCAGCAAAAACAACAAATCTGATATAAATACCTACAGCAGCAACTATACTCTTGACTTACAAATGAAGATACAACAATACCAATCTGATTTTTGTGGACACCTACAACAACCATGAAGCATTCTATATACTATGCAATGGACAAAGAGGAACCTGATTAGCAGATGTGCCTTTGATGCTGATGAGAATACAGCCTATGAACACTTCACAAACCAAGTTGCAGCCAAAGAAGTGCCGTCCCTGTTTAGTCTGAAAGCTGATGAAACAAATCAATTTCGGCCTTGAATCCACTTCCAACAACATCAATAAATAATGCCTAATTCCCTTGAGTGAAGCGCCCAAGGTCTCAAGCACAATCGAAGCAATATGAGACCAGCATAAGCAAAAATTGAAGCTCCCAGAAAACTGAAAATGACTGACAATTATTGACTGTAATATCAGACCTTATTATCTACTGATCGATGATGCAAACCGATCCTCACAATGACCAAATCAATGAAGACTTATCATACAACCTAGCACTCCAAAGAACTCCAAAAATGATAACCTAGCACTGTAGCGCGGTACTATTCACGCCCCTGTAGCAATCAGCAATAAATATATTCTACATCGAACCCTTGCAAATCTGGATTATACTGTAGCGGCACTGTAGCTTTTACTGTTCACGCGTACTGTAGCACGACACTGTTCACGTGCACTGTAGCGTTTACTGTAGCAGCAAATAAAAGCTTGAAATCTGTTTGATAATGGCTGCCAATGATAAATACCTTAGGTCTGCAATAGATTAAACTTTCAACGCTCAAACCCTCAATAAAATTCTTCAAATTTAAGCACAAGTATGGCTCCTGAATGAAGCCACTCTGATAGCACTCTTCAGCTGATCTCTCACAACCTCAGATTGCTGCACATCGAAGAGTTTTCGTTCTCCAATGGCTGGTAATCTGTAGAAACCCTTGTTTCTCACAAACTCCAAAGCTCTCAATAAAAGACAAAGTTGAATAATCATATCATAATGAATTCTTTTTTTGCCCTTTGAAAGCTTTTATAGCCTCTTTGAGAAAATCGACCTATTTTGGCTTTTAAAAATCATTTAAATATTATAATCTTCAATTTGCATTTAATGCCTTCACATTACCTTGGTTTATGTGCACATAATTAATTAATATCATTAAATACACTTTTAATGTGTCATTGGCCCCATTCGAATATAAAGTTAATTTATAACTTTATATTATAATCCTTTTTAATATAAAGTCATTTTATAACTTTATATTATAAACCCTTTTAATTAAAATCATTAATGACACATTAAATATTAATATCTCCATAAATATGCATCCGTTAGCCATGCCAACTGAAACCAAGGTCAATTTTGCCAAACTCTGAGTGATCAGACGCCCTGCCAAAGATAGTAACTCCTGATAGCTGACTTACTATAAATAGTAAGTACACACCACTGAGTCTAGAAACAACTACAAAGGTCCAATCAACGGTCGATACTGCAAATATGCTCTGTTCAGGTGCCCTGCTATTATTGGAAACCCTGACTCTCCCAAAATAGTAACTTACTATAAATAGTAAGTGTGCCAATCTGAGTCAAAAAACTTGTGCAAAGGCCAAAACCTGAATCCAGCTGAGGAGTAATGTCCCAAATCACCGGGTAACTGCCACAGAAGACCCCCTATCCATAACTGTTAGCCTACGAGGGTCAAATGATAGGCTAATCCTTACGAACTCTGATGCTCACAAAAATGGGGACATTACGATCAAGGTGAAGCAGCTGAATTTAACAGAGGGGAGGAAGGTCTTAGTGAACTTCCAAGTTCAAGTAAAAGGAAAGTAGTGACCGAAGTTCTTCAAGCAAAGGAAAAAGAGGTAGCAAGTGAAGAGTCAGGGCTCAAGAAGCAAAAGGTTAATGCAACTCCATCATCTTCAAGCACGCCATCCATTAGAGTAATGGAGGAGGCATCTATTGTTAAATGTGAATCAGATCATGAACAAGGAGCTGAACTTCAAGAGGTAGAAGAGCTGGAACCTCTTTAGGAACAAACCTTCACAGATTCCTTGGAGGGAGCGGATATGCTTATGATTGAAGACATGGGAGGTACTGAGATCCTAGAAACCAATGAAGAATTGGGTGGTGAGATAATTTCTGCCTTGAAGCGGATAAATGATGATATTCAGCTGGAAGATGGGATGGAATTATCTACTGTACCAGATTGGTTGACCGAAAGCTTAATGAAGAAACCCAAGCTAGTGAATGAAATTTAGCCAATTGAAAATATGCAAGACTCCTTGGAAAGGATTGGTAAAGCTAAGATACCAAAGAAACCTAAGAAGTATTCTCAAATCACTAGAGATGGTACAAGATCCAGGATCTTACAAGTAGTAGTTCCAAAATATGATAAGCCTAGGGACCAAATTACCCCTATGGATTATGAAATTACAACACTTGACATTGGACCAACCACAATAGAACAGGACTTTCATGAGCTAGTTGATACTTCAAGGGCTATTAAAGAAAAAATTGACAGAACAGAGGAGAAGAAAGAAAGACTGGAAGTGGAGAATTTGAGACTAATAGAATTTATCCAGCAAATAACAGCCCCTTTGAGGCAAGAGAACGAGGCTTTCATTCCACCGTCCTCCCTTCCTCAAGAATCTGTTGACAGCCTTGAAGCAATGAGAGTTACAAGCCAAGCAACCTGAAGGTGGGTCAATAATATCTCAAAGCAAGTGGAGCAATTCTTGGAGAGGTGTTCTAACTTATGATAAATCAATTTTGCTTGTAACTAAAATTCGCCAGCTGGAAGAGAGTTGCAAGGATTTCCAAAGCATAGAAGACAAGGTGATACCTCGCCTAAAGGCATTAAAGGAGATATCTATGCAAGTGTTGGTTAAAGAAGGTGTTATTGATAATGGAGCTTCTTATGACTACAATAGATCGTACAGTTCTTTGCTAGCGAAAAAGAAAATATATGATGAGATGAAAGAAGAATGTGCTGGTATGCAAAACTCTCTTGGAAAGATACAACTCAAGATCCCCACATCGCTTGAAGGATTGACAAGACAGCAGGCCCATGATACAGATGGTTTGGATTTGGAAGGTTTAAAGGAAAATGTGACATGTTTATTTTAAAGAAATGGAGATTGTTAATGAGAATCAGCTGGGTGATATGTCATCCCTCTTGATCTTTATGGACAACTTTCAGAGGCAAGAAGGTAAGTGGGAGAGCACTTTTGCTTCTTGTTGTTTTAATCAGAAATGCAAATTAATAGAAAACTCAACACAGTGAACAAAGAACACAGCAAGATACCCTGAGAAAACCCTCCAACTTGAGGGGAAAAACCCAGCAAACAAAATCTCTCTTATATATTGAAATAATGGCAACAATTCTCTTTACAATGAGGCCAATTACAAGGCCAATAAATAGCACCACACTTTGATGCACACACAAATATAAAATTCGCACTCCTTGATGAATTCGCACAACTAAAGGAGAAATTCGCACTTGCAGATGGATAATGAAAGAACTTGACTTCATTATCTGATGGAATGAAATGATCTCATATATATACAAAGTGGAGGAGAGGTTGCACCTCTTCATGAACAAGGTCGGCCACAAATGAAATGTATTTTCAAATGAATGGTGCAAATATCAAGGAGTCGGCCCAAATAAAATGTAATATGTTGCCAAGTGAAGCGCCTCTTCACTTTAATGAATGCAATAAATAAATAGCCGTTAGGCTATATGAAATTTATTGATCAACAAGCAAGACGGAAGTATGTAGCCCGCAGCTACAACATCAACACTCCCTCTTAGCTAGGGAGGAATACTTTCGATACACAAAGTCATGGAATCTCTCAACATGACACCCACAATGGCTACACCCATATGTGGAAAGGAACACATCACAGAATCACTCAACATGATATCAACCATCATGGCTACTCCCATGTATGGCAAAGCATATGTACACAAGTGTCTATCATGGAATCACTCAACGTGATGTCATCATCTCATCATGACGTCCACCATGGCTACTCCCAAAGGGTGGAAACAAGGGCTAAAGAAAATTCTCTCACAGAGAAAAATGCATTAACAAGGGCTTACACCTCAAATTTCTCTCACAGAGAAAGATGCATTAAGGGCTTACACCTCAAACTTCTCTCACAAAGAAAGATGCATTAACAAGGGCTTACACCTCAAATTTCTCTCACAGAGAAAGATGCATTAAAGCAAATCACAGAAGATTACTGATGTTGAGTCTCCCTCTCAACTAGGGCTTCAGTCTCCACAATTCCAAGCTTGTCTCGAAAGTGCACAAACTTCACTCTGGAGAGAGACTTGGTGAGAATATCAGTCGTCTACTCATCAGCACAAATGTATCTCAACTGGATAGCTTTCCTCAATACCATATCTCTGATATAGTGGTATTTGATCTGAACATGTTTTGTTCTGTCATGAAACACTGGATTGACAGAAAGCTTCACACAGCTTTGATTATCACAATGAATAACAATCGGCTCCAATGATTGTCCAAACAAACCTACAAGGAGCTTCCGAAGCCACACTGCTTCTCGAGCTGCTACACATGCTGCAATATACTCTGCCTCTGTACTGCTTAGTGCCATTGGAGACTACTTCCTGCTGCACCAAGAAATCATCGCAGACCAGAAACTAAAGCAACATCTAGAGGTGCTCTTCCGATCAGCTACACTCCCTACCCAATTAGAATAAGAATATCCTTGCAACTGTAGGTCCACACTGGAAGAGTATCTCAAGCCATATCCAACTGTGTCACGCAAGTATCTCAAGATATGCTTCGCTGCAACTAGATGTATTCGCCTTGGTTCACACATGAACTGACTAAGTGCACTCACCGCATAGCAAATATTTGGTCTAGTATTGACTAGATACATCAACGATCCAATCAATTGCCTGTACATAGTAGGATCCCCCAGATCTGAACTAGCTGCAGACTCACTAAACTTCTTCAAATTGGTTTCCATTGGTGTAGACATGGATTTGCAATCTATCATACCAAATCTCTTCAAGAAGTCTATGGTATACTTCCCCCTGAAGCTCCAAGTACTTGCATCAACCTTCTGACCTCCTCGTCCAAGATTGCCTGCAACACTCACCTTAGGGAAAAAAGGTTTTCCAGTGCCTTCTATAGAGAATTCAGGACAATCCTCTTCGACCTCATCCCAGATCATTCTAATCGGAATAGGTTTGCGGAGCTACCAATATCAAATCCAAATGACTGACTTGTGCAATTTTGTTCTCAACTGCTGAAGAGGTATTTCAAGGATTTAGCACCTGGCCTTGCAACACTCAAACCTTCACTTCTTCTCAGTGAGTCACAGAAGTCCCTCTTGATCCCTGCCTCAAAGATTGCAAAGAAGACTTCTGGAAGTGAACTCCCTTCCATTGACTAATCTCAGAACCTTAATCCTATTCCTAGACATGCTCACAACTCGAGCCTTCATTCCTTGGAATTTGACTCCCTCTGAATGTCATTAAGTAAGCTCAGATAATTAATTCATCATTCAATTGCTTCTCGATCCAACCTACATTTTATAGGATTAATAATAGTTTATATATAAGAATCAAACTATAAGTGAAATATGTAGCAAATATCAAAAAGATCAAAATAAAGAAATAATAGGACTTATCTTTGTTGATTCTGATATATCTTGCTTTCATCGTTTCTGCTCTCGGAAGTGCTAATCTCAGCACAACAAAAGACAATCTGCACAACATAGATTTCTTAGATATATTATGCAGCCAACATTTCAATATAGGACCAGACCTCTCAAGGCACCATCACAGTCCATGCACATAGAGAATGGTGTCGATGTGACCAACCAATCAAAATCGAACTTGCAGTTCTCCTTTCATTTCTGAGTCACACTCAGAAATCTTCACAACTAGCATGAAACAACTCACAATGAAAGAATGGTATCTCCAAAGGATCTTATGCCAATGATTACTATTCAAAAGAAACCACGATCT
>VDFB02135722.1:0-14270 GCA_007258455.2 Sequoia sempervirens | reverse complement strand
GCATCATGAAACACTGGAGAAGCATTTGCAGCAACTAAACTTACTGAAATCACATGATCTTCATTCAGGAACACAAACTAAAGTAATAGAAAAACTGCCAAAATACAAATCTTCATAACTCAATCAAATCTTCATGCAGATCTCTGAAACTTGATGTGGATAAACTAGATATACTCAACAAAAAACCATTTATTCCACAACCTTAGAACAACATTGAACTAAACACATCGACAGAAAGAACTTCACTTCACCTCTGACAACCTGTAGCACTTCTTATTACAATTTTCTCAATATCCTCGACATATACAAATTCTAATGCAACAATGCTAATAGTGTTGACATCAATGACAACCACCTATCAACAACACACCACAACATCCAACACAAAATTTTCTAGTAGATTCACATGATCATATGGTAATTTATGCATACTAAAAATCATTTTTATTGTATTTACTAGATATTTAATTAAATTTATTTTTATCTAAAAGGTTATATTTTCAAGTTTAAGTATGTTTAATTATATCAAAATAATTTATAAATAAATTTAAATCTAATTTCAAGTTTCTTGTACTCTTTTACAACATGATGTATGTACATCTAGTTGACATGGAACAAAGAGGAGACTTGATATAACTTATCATCCTGATAGTTAGATGTTTTTAAATTTTATGGACTATAGATCTCTAGAGTTTTATTTAAATATGTGTTGGACTTGACATATACATTTTGAACATGTTATTTCATGAACCATTTCACATGCATTATATTGATTAATATTATCATGTTTTTTTTTATTTATATCAGTTGACTTTAATTGATGATTATATATGTAGTCAATTATGATTGTGTTATGTTCATTTTGATGATTATATGCACTCATGTATGTATAGATATTTTATCTAATTTTCAAGTAATACATGCACTATATAAATTCTTATCTAGAATCAAATTTCATATATATAATTTGTCACATCCAGTTAGGTGACAAATTAAAAATTTCCTTAAATAGTTTAGATCATATTCATAATAAACTAAGGGCGGGTAATTTTAACTATTTTCCAATTCTAGCAAATATTTGAATCAATAAACAAAAATTCATCTCTTGTATGCTAAATGTATAATCTATACAATTCAACAATTATATAAAATGTGGTAAATACTTAGACATGAAATGTATAATCTATAAAATTGGAACAAGATATTTAAAAAGTGACTAATAAGTTCATTTAAGTTCACACATTAAAGTTCATACATCGAAGAAACATATATAATGTATATTGATGTTTAATACAACTATATAACATGATGAAACATATATGTGCATGTAGATTCAATTAAAGCTTATAAACTTTTAGGTCAAGACCAAAAATTCATATTTACATAGTCTCTTGATAAAATAGTTTTACAGTGGCAATCACATGGTAGACCGACTTGATGAGAACCTACAAAAATAATTAATGTAAGTAAAGTAACTATAGTTTTTATGAGTCGTTTAAGTAAACAATCCATGCGAGAAAAGAACAATATATAGTAAAAGTTAGAAAATTCGATCTTATAAATTCCATACGAATTCAAATGATGTTTGTCATAGGATGGATTAAGGAGACCTAAGAAGATATAGCTTAAGGGGGGTCCTAAGAGAATTCCTTAAGGGGAGTTAAGAGGATGGCTTAAGGGGATGCATGAGGGTGGATTAAGGGGAGTTGATGGAATGAATTAAAGGGATGTAAACGGGTGGATTAAGGGGAGTTGATAGAATGACTTAAAGGGATGTAAGAGGGTGGATTAAGGGGATGCATTTCATGAACCCTATCATATGGCTTAACGAGTCCTAAGAGGATGGCTTAGGGGGAATTATGAGAGTGACTTAAGGGATGCAACATTGTGCATTAAGGGTATGTAAGAGTATATGACTTAAGGATCCTTTAAGAGGATGGCTTAAGGGGGTGAAAGAGGGTGGATTAAGGGGAATTATGAGAGTGACTTAAGGGATGCAAGATTGTGGATTAAGGCATAAGAGGATATGACTTAAGGGTCCCGGAGGATGGCTTAAGGGGATGCAAGAGGTTGGATTAAGGGGAGTTGATAGAATGAATTAAAAGGATGTAAGAGTGTGGATTAAGGAGTTGATAGAATGACTTAAAGGGATGTAAGAGGGTGGATTAAGGGGATGCATATCATGAACCTTAGGATATGGCTTAATGGGTCCTAGGAGAACAACTTAAGGGAAATTATGAGAGTGACTTAAGGGATGAAAGATTGTGGATTAAGGGGATGTAAGAGGATATGACTTAAGGGTCCCTTAAGAGGATGGATTAAGGGGATGCAAGACGGTGGATTAAGGAGTTGATATACTGAATTAGCTGGATAAGAGGGTCGATTAAGGAGCTGGATAGGAATAATTTTAAAGGTATGTAAGAGGGTGGATTAAGGGGATGCATGTCATGAACCCTAGGATATGGCTTAACAAGTCCTAAGAGGATGGATTACGGTGAATTATGAGAGTGACTTAAGGGATGCAAGATTTTAATTAAGGGATGTAAGATGATATGAATTAAGGGTCCTTTAAGAGGATGGCTTAAGGGGATGCAAGATGGTGGATTAAGGGGAGTTGATAGAATGACTTGAAGGGATGTAAGAGGATGGATTAAGGGGAGTTGATATAATGAATTAAATGGATGTAAGAGGGTGGATTAAGGGGAGTTGAGAGAATGACTTAAAACCATAAACCCTAAATGATGGGACCTAAATCCTAGGAGATGAACCCTAAACCCTTAAAACTCATATAGATTTGTTATTCTAATCATCTCATGAACCCTATAAACCCTAAACCCTAAACCATATGACCTAAAGACTAGGAGATGAACCCTAAACCACTAACTCATATAGATTTGTTATTCTAAACATCTCATGAACCCTAAACCCTTACAACCCATATAGATTTTTTATTCTAAGCATCTCATGAACCCTAGAAACCCTAGACCCTAAACCATATGACCTAAAGACTAGGAGATGAACCCTAAACCATTAACCCATATATATTTGTTATTCTAAGCATCTCATGAACCCTAAACCATTAAAAACCCATAGATTTGTTATTCTAAGCATCTCATGAACCCTAGAAACCACAAACCCTAAACCATATGACCTAAAGACTAGGAGATGAACCCTAAACCATTAACCCATATAGATTTGTTATTCTAAGCATCTCATGAACCCTAATCCCTTAAAACCCATATATATTTATTATTCTAAGAATATCATGAACCCTAGAAACCCTAAACCATATGACCTAAAGACTAGGAGATGAACCCTAAACCATTAACCCATGAGAGAGTGACTTAAGGGGATACAAGTGGATGGATTAATGGTAGATATACGAGGATATGGATTAAGGGGTCCTAAGAGGATGGATTAAGTGGTGTTGAGAGAGAGACTTAAGGGGATGCAAGTGGATTGATTAAGGGTAGATATATGAGGATATGGATTAAGGGGTCCTAAGAGGATGGCTTAAGGGGTGTTGAGAGAGTGACTTAAGGGGATGCAAGTGGATGGATTAAGGATTCCTAATAGAATGAATTAAGGGGAATTAATAGAGACTTAAGGGGATGCAAGAAGATGGATTAAGGGGTTTAAAGAGAATGGCTTAAGGGGATATGAAAACAATTATTAATTTTTTATAAAATGAAAATGAATTAAATTTAGTTTTATATTTATACTATCAGTAAAATGTATCTAGAACTATATATAGTTACCTATCTCTAGATTCAAATTCCATTGTAATATATGTGCATCTCCTCTCTTTTTGTAAAGAATCTAGTTTTGGGAGACCTGAAATAAAAAATGATATAAAAATTTAATTAGGAAATGACTAAAGAAAAATATATATATCAATTAAATATATAGACAACTATATACTTACCAATATTTATTTACTCTGTTGTGCCATCTACATCATGTATCTTTTTTGTAATGCATCTATGATTGTCTCATAATCATCCATTGAAAGTGTCCATAAAACTTTATTAGCATGCCTCCCATGATATCTCCCTTGATATCTAACTAGTTTTATATTGGTTGCCAAAATCAAATGTGAATAATGTGTAATCTTCTTGTGTCTTTCATAATCTTCAAATGCGGGAAAGCCATTCTTTCTTATCAAACATTTTTGAAGCCAGGTGCCAACAACAACCACTAAACCAATTGGATACTCAAATTTGTCATCATACACTCTAGGATGTACCAACTTATGTTTACTCTCAACACATCTAGCCAACCAATACTCTATCTCCTCTTCATTCTCCTCAGGTGCAACAACACCATACACATGTCCTACAAAAATAAATAAAAAATTCAATAAAGAGTGATTTATATTTAATTCACATATAAACATGCATACATATAATTTATTCAAATCAATAAATAATGTAGCTTCTTGTACAAGACCTGAAACATAATCATAATCATTTGATGCGAACACTTGATTATCTTCAATTGTCGTTCCATGTTGAACATGTGTCGATGTAGGTGTTAACTCTCTTTGTTGCCATTGTTTGACCCATTCTGTATTTTCACACACCTCCCAATCACCTACAATACAAAATTGACAAAATTATGCCAAATCCCTTGTCCATATTGTCCATGTGTTTGCATTCAAACTCTTAAGCAAATGACATTTTGTAGATCCATTAATTTTTTCACAATCTTGTCGAGAAAAAAATCTCATTTTCTTCAACTAACCAAAAGAAGCGTTGAATTTTTGAGCTCACTTGTTCTTGTAGATAATTTGGTATTGCACCAATCTACAATTGCACATGCATCTCTAATTTTTTAGCATCCTCAAATTTTAGTTTCTCTCTAGCAAGAGCTCTTTTCACACACACACCTGCTCCATCGTGTTCTCCCTTACCATGACCAACTTCAAAAAAACTCCATATGTGTTGTATATTATTTTCCTTATAATAAAATATTCTAGCATTTTTGAATTGACCTGTGCAATTATCCGACCATATGAGATGTTCTAGCATTTGAATTCCTCTCTTTTAAATTTTTATAAAATATATCAAAACAATATTGAACAAACTCAAATGAATGTAATTTATTATCACTTACATAAAAATGGTACTCTCTCAAAAAAATTATATTATCTTCTCTACTATCATTTACACATGTCTATAAACAATATGAACAAATATAGCTACTTGCACTGAATTATAATACTATGATTGAATTTCTTCTTGTGGAGCAAGAGTATAATTTTCAGCAAAATCAACAACTAACAATATAGTTTCAATTAGGAATGTGTTTTTACATAAACAAAATTGATTATCAAGTCAATGAGCATACTGAGAGTGTTAACCATATTTAGGTACAAACTTATCTTTAAATTCTTTAATAAATGCATGCACACTAAATTTTTCCACAATTAGCTCACAACGTTTTCCAGCTTTTCCATAATTGCATTTTCTTCCATATTCACCATCTCCACATTTGCATCATCTATATTCATTTCATCATTCATGGCTTCCTCTTCAACATTCATAGAACTAGATGCTTCCAAATTTTTCATTTGATGAATCCTTTCTCTTCTATCCCTTTGTCTTTTTGCCTTCATTTCTTTATTTGCTTGAATTTCTTCGGGTGCCATTAACTTTCTACATTTTTTCCTTTGTCTTTGCTTTGATCCCATCGTTACCAAACCCTTTTTGATGAAAAAACAAATGATTCAAGTAACCTATTTCCAAATTTCCTTCTTCAATTTTTTAAACAGAACTCTATAGTATGAAGATCCTCTCTTCTATAAACTTTGAAGTACAAAAATGTCTATGAATACATCCAAAAGTTCTCTTTTTCCAAGTCTTGTTGTAAAATATTATTTTACTTGATTCCACTTCAGAAAATTCAACCTGCACTTGTCTCTTCCAACAATTTGAATAGAATATTCCTTGGACAAGACAAATTTGTAATAAAAAATGTAGAAAATGGCACTTTCAGACCATACTGCACAAAAGGAATGTTGCAAGAAAAACATGTTTTATCATTATTTTCCAAATTGAGAAAAAATGGCTATTTAAGAAACGTATACGCATTATGAAACACATACACATTCTATTATAGGAACGTGTATGTGTTATATAATGCATACGCATTACCTTTACCCAACGGGTAATAAGATAACACGTACACATTATGAAACACGTACGCGGTTCATTTAAATAACGCGTATGAGTTTCATTTAAATAATACATACACGTTTTAATAACACATACACGTTATTTAAAAATTGAATTCCCAACCCACATGTAGCCTTGGTTTGAGGTTCAGGAAAGGCTTGGCAATTTGAGCTTTAGCCTTTGACTTGCAACTAAAAAACTAAGGCAAATTTTAGAAGAATGTACAACTTTGGCAATATGGCTGATGGACTTTTTTTCTGAATCAATCTATAAAATTAAAACCCATTAGAGAGCACGATGCCTATTTTTTGAATATATAATTTTTATTAAGATTGGATTATGTTTGTTATTTTTTAATTAATTTCTAAGCAAACTAGGCCTTAAACTTGAAATATCAAGCTTTTTTTGTTTTTTAATAACTTTTTTTTGGTTTTCTTGTAAAAAAACTTATATGACATCAATCTTTAGACAATTCTTTACACAACAAAAAAAAGTGATTCAATTTTTTTTTAGTTTAGGTCCAATTATATTGTCCGTACACAATTTTTTAAAACAACAATTAAGGACAATAACAATTCAATAAAAAAAATATTCAACAAAAAATTACAAAAAAAAATTCCTCATCAATCTTCATGTTGTTAGCTCTCTTTCCCCTAAAGGAATTAGCAAAATAATTTTATTTGGGTCAAAAAGTGGTGTTTGTACACATGCATGGTATGGTAAAAAAAAGGGGACTTTTAAAAAGTGGTTTTTATAGATCCCTATCAAAATTTAATTTCTATAATCTAAGTATTTGAATAATTTACATATTTTGAAACTAGATTCAAAATGCTAAATTTCATATATTACTAGATTTTTTCAAGATACATTGTATAAGTGCCTCAAATTTTCAATCCAAGTGTGACAAATTTTGAAAAACAACAAAAACACTTCCACTTTTTGAGCTTTTCGTGGACCCAACTTCTTGCATCAGCCCCAAAATAATCTTGTTGTGCCTCCTAAAATTAAACAAGTTTACAAATCAAAAGAGAAAGTGGTTGAACAACCTCCCATAGTTCCTTTTGTTCCTCCCCTAAAGGAAGAGAAGAAACCTATGATTGGAAAACCCACTCCTACACAAACTCAAATTGACAATATATTGAAACAAAATCAAAATGTTAGAGAGTGTAGGCATAGATGTCGTGCTATTGCTTGTATGTTACAAAATCAAGAAGAAAAGAACAACATAGAAAATCAAAATACTAAATTTCCTGAAGTAATACATGATGAATTTACACCTTTGTTGCAACGTAAATAAGAACCTTCCATGGACATTATCATTCAACCTCTTGTTGTGATTAATCTAGATGATTACATTGACATTACAAAGATTGATGAGCAAGTGCATAATGAATTAAATACATTATTTTCCTCTTCTATGAGCTTAAATGACAAATCTCCTAAAAAAAGTGTTAAACTTGGTGCTTCCCCTAGTTCAACACTTGTTGTCCCTTTGGTTAGTTTTCCACCTTTTGTATATATATCGATCAAGATTGGGATGTAGCCAACCTACTATAGGTTGAATCGCATGTGGCTTACTAGTCTTTTTATTTATTTTGCATGTTTCTTTATGTGATTTCATATGCGTAATGTGATCCCCCGTGATGCTTTGTTTGATGTATCTCTCTCTCTTTGTGCATTCCTCTATATGTATCTACATTCTTCTCTATGTTGTAAGCATTTTATCATTTTTCATTTGTCTTGTGTTTTCCTTTTGGGGATGAAGCAAGGTGTCAAGACTTTTATGTATCTTCCATGTTGACCCAACAAATTTTTATTTGTTTTCGCTCTCTTTGTGTCATTCTTCCAATTCTAAGTATTTGGGGAATGATGACTGTAAGTGTGGAATACATATTGAGTAAAATAACCAACAAAACTTCTTAATGAAACATTATATCAAGAAAATCAACAATTAAACTAATTAAAATATAGGAAAACTCTTGAAAGCGTCTTATTGTTCCCTATCTCTAAAGATTTATTAAATCATGGGAGGGCTCTTGGATTTGGTAAGCACTATGACTATTAAAATGCCTATTTATTGAATGGGATGATGCAAGATGCAATAATCTAATGATTGATAATGATTTCTAAAATCCATGATAAAATATTTCTGATGCAAATGACATGAAACAGATATATAAAGTTGTCGTAAACTATGATGAATATAAATAAAATGCCATGATTATGATAAAAAGAGTGTTATTGCTATTCTAGAATGATTGCTATATGCTTGAATGCTTGATTGCTCTATTGTTGCAAAGTAAGTTTGCACAAAGATGAGATCCAATTCCTACTTTAGAAGCTTGTATTTATAGATTCACGACAACACATTTGTGAAGGGGTGGCACGACAAAGGTCTAGATTTGATTTGGAGGATTGAATGGTGAGAGATGAAGAAGTTCGAGCTGATCATAGGGATTGTTCCTCCCCAAAAAAACACCTTGCCAGAGGATCGGAAGGATCAAAGGAAAGAGATTGACAAATTGATTTCCAATTTGTGTCCAATTTGTCTCCACAGCTTTCTTGTGAATGCTAGTTGAATTAAATTAGATGTTTTATATCTAATTTGGTAGGTAAAATATGATGAGTTGTAGAAATATGAATATATTTGAATATTTAGATTTATTCAAATTAAGGAAGAAATAAGATATTAAATTTAATAAAACAAACTATAGAAGTCTATTTATTAAATTAAAAATGGAAGAAATGAATAATTAAATAAAAGAAAGTATGTGAACTTGTTTATTTAATTAAGATGAAATAATAGAAGAATTTAAATGTGAAATATATAAATAAATGTTTCTATTTATTCAATAGTTGAGTAATTTAAGGTTAATTAATCAAATAAATCATATTTAATTAATTAGATTATCCGTACCATTTTTAGGTGTATACATTTTGCCCCTCTTTGAAGTGATGTGTTTATGCATTGTTTCAAAGAAAATTTTGCCACTGTTGCTAGTATTGATGAAATTTTTTCAATATTCCTTAGACATTGATTTTCAAATGATGATGGATATATGCCCCCTCATGAGATAAATTGATGAAATTTTGATTTTTAAGATTTTTCAAAATTTTTCCTAATTTTCTAATGATTTTTGATGGTTTGATAAAGATTTGATGATGCAATAATTTATCTCCCAACAAAGAGTTTGAAAGATGCCCCTATGATGATTTTTGAATTAATCCTCTAGTAAATAAATTAAATGAATCCCATAAAAATCTCTTTAATTAACCTTTAAAAAGTTAAAGAGGGGTAAATTTGAATTCATTTGTGCATTTGGAGTTTGAAGAATTTGAGAGTGAGAAAATTAGCAATTTGGAGCAAGATGTCAATCCCTTACCACACTCACCGATTCAAGCACGTGCGATGACACAACCGCCCGGCCACCTACAGACCTCCAGTATGTACCCATGAACCTCCTTGTTATTCGTGTTTTCTCATTTTTCACGCTGTTTTTTGGATTTTAAATTTTTGGTTTCTTTTAGCGCTTCTAAGGCTCGCAGTAGCGCTTTCATTGTCTATTTTAGCGCTTTCAATAAAGTAGCGCTTAGATTAATTTTTGTAGCACTTTGATAGGTTAGTTTAGCGCTTTGAAAGTTATAGTGCTTAGGATAGGTATTTTAGCGCTTTCATTTTCTATTTTAGCGCTTTGACTAGTTCAGCGCTTAGGATAGATGTTTTAGTGCTTTGATTTCTGTTTTAGCACTTTGACCAGTTCAACGATTTGATTGCCTGAAATGGAACTTTTTCCTCCTAAAATGGTGCATCTAATGAATTAGTGCTTTGAGTGCCTGTTTTAGCGCTTCAAGGTGTTTTAATGGCACTTTTGATATTGTGGCGCATAAAAACATTGTTTTAGCACATTCAAGTCAAAATGATGCAGTTTGTCAATTTTATCCTTGATTTTGTCGATTTTGATTATGTCAGCCATTTATTTTATATGATTGATGATCCCATAAAAAGTAAATGATGTTCAACCTCATGATAGGTGAGGTCTGATAATTGATTGATGATAATTATCCTCATGATAGGCAAAGAATAATTATAGTTTGTTTGATATACCTCATGATATGTGAGGTTGATTTGATTAATTAACCTCATGATAGGCGAGGTATAATTTTAAGTTTGATGATTGACCTCATAATAGGTGAGGTTTGATGATGCTTGGTCACAATATTTGATCAAAATTCTCACCATTGATAGGATAATTGATGTTTGATGATTTCACAAAGATTATTGACTTTGAACATTTTATAATGATAGGAGGCTTTGACGAACCTGCAGATTCGAGAGCAGTTCCCTAGGAATTTTGATTTGATACCACAGCTAGCGCAACCCGAGACTTCAGTTATTACACGTTGTGGTTTTTCTTCGTTACTAGATATTCCCCCAATTAGGATTAATTGGGGTCTCCTGACAGCCTTAGCAGAGAGGTGGCATAGCGAGCATAATACTTTCCACCTTCCTACTTGCGAGATGACAATCACCCCTGAGGATGTCTAGTAGATTCTGAGGATACCTATTGTTGGTGACATTGTAGTTTATGATTCTTTAGAGCAGGGTGGGACCGATGCTCTCCACTGAGTATTTTAGGATGATACTATTTCTAGATATTGGATTCCATGGCGTGAGATGGTGGATGCCTATGCCACTTTTCCTACAGTACTTGTTGGTTTCATTGGAGGGTTCCTTTGTCTTGATCACAGGTCAAAGGGACTTTATGTTGGTTGGGGCCATGTGTTGGAGAGCATGATTGTGCATGGTATGAGATATGCTTGGGACATGTGTATGCTTTCCCATATTTATCATGATTTACATTCGGTTGTCTACCTTGGCAGTTGTAGTTTGTCATCAAGAGTTACTCTACTACCGGTGTGGGCATGGGATCATATAGTTGTTACACATCTAGTGACAGTTAGACAGAGAGCCACCATGTGGCCATATGTGCATAGATAGACAAGTCATCTTACTCATCCTAGACTAGGTAAGTTAGATCATTGGAGGAGAGTATTGGATGATGTAGAGGTTGTTACATGGTGGCCTTATCTAGATTGCAAGTAGTGGGATGATGATGTATAGTTGTCATTCCTCTGCCAGTCGATGATGCTAATTGGTCAGACTCATTGGGTGTTAGAGAGATTTTTGTTCAGACGAGTGCTTAGACAATATGGTATTGTTCAGGGTATGCCCCAGAGTTTTTCCCATTATGCTTGGTGTTAGGTAGATTCCATTGATTGGGGACTGGATCTTTCATATGATGTCGTTGTTCAGGAGTATCAAGCTCTACAACCTCTAGTTTGGGATATCTATCCTAATATTGTTAAGCCACCTTTTATAGTTGATTATGTAGAGTATCTAGTTCTACATCCTTTTCCATGAATTACCATTCCTAATGACCCAGTACCACTACCTATTGAGGAAGAGGTTGTTGTACACGATCGTCGACAGAGGAGAGAGGAGGTGGAGGATGTCAAGGATAGTGGTGATGTGGAGGGAAGTGGTGAGGATGAGGATAGTAGTGATGATGATGAGGGGTATGGGGGTGGTGGAGACGGGGGTGGAGATGATGAAGGAGATGGTGGTGGAGGACCAAGTGTAGCTAGTGGGTCAAGTGGAACTAGTGGATCAGTGCCAGTTTTGGATGTTAGAGACATCATGGTGCCTCATAAGAGGCAATCATTGATGGCTCCTACAGAGCAGCATGTGTGGATTGGTGTACCCTCCCAACATCAACAGACATAGATTGGGAGCCTACAGGTGCAGGTATAGACCTTATAGGGTCAGCTGGTTCAGGCTCAGGGTCTCTTATTGCAAACACAAACTCAAATGCAGGAATAGGCCCAATCTCATGCATAGGATCTTGCTCAGGTACAGGGATAGTTGGCAATGGATTAGGCACAAATTACTTATTTGAAAACTGAGAGAGATGCCGCTAGATGGGCTGCAGAGTAGGCACAATTGACTGTCGAGAGATTGCAAAGATTGGCGGATGGTACCTTTGTAGCGAATTATATGTGAGAGGTTGTTTGTGTTGGTTGAGAGATAGAGTACTACAAAGGAAAATTCTATGATGTTGTTCCTTTAGAGCAGAGAGTGAGTTATTCGTAGTCTTGATCTGGTAGGTCCCAGTTGAGGACTATGAGTAGAGGTGTGACACAACCCCTCCCGAGAGACGCGGGAGATCCTAAGACATCATTGTATACTTGAAATTTATGATTTTGAGATCTATATGATATGTAGTGGATTTTATCAATCTATTATGTGCTCTATATGATTCTATGATGGATGCATTTATTTTCTATGTTCTATATGCCATGTGATGATCCTTATATTATGATGTTATGGATGCAATTTATAATCATGATGACATGCTT
Source organism: Sequoia sempervirens (assembly GCA_007258455.2). Lineage (NCBI taxonomy): Eukaryota > Viridiplantae > Streptophyta > Pinopsida > Cupressales > Cupressaceae > Sequoia > Sequoia sempervirens. The sequence goes on along the minus strand of VDFB02135722.1, from coordinate 1,677 downwards.
ATGATTTATGATGTTCACATGTGATTATGTGAATAATGATGATATATGGATGCAATTTATGTATTTAGTATTTACATGGATGAAATAGATGTATGATGTGTATTTTGAAATTATATGATAATGTGCCTATATGCATGATAATGGATATGATGTTTAATGATATATGACGTGCGATGTAAATGAGATATGTGCAATTTATTCTTGTGATATATTTTAAATGAAAATGCATGATGTAATGAATATAATGGTATGTCGAATGTATGATATATGATGAATGGATGTACGATATGGAAATGTAATCACATGATATTGAGGATATTTTTTATAGTTTTCTCATGTAGTTTTATGATGTGTGATATGAAAAATATGATATGATCAATGCAATTTATTTGATTCAAATATATGAATGATGAAATGATAAATTAAATGCTTTCTAATGTATGCAATGAAAATGACTATGCATCTACATGATAATGATGATGTTTTCGTTAATGTCAAGTATACTCAATTCCTTATGAGAAAAGATATCATTGTTTTTGAATCCTTTACCAATTTTTGTAACTAACACTCTGTAGATGTAAAACTATCATGAATTCAATCTATTTTACCATGCAAATCTACATGCAAACATTGGCATCTTAACGGTCCATTTATTGTGCTTTGTATCATCATAGAGCTTTAAAACATTGAAAGTGCTCGTACAAGCATCGATGGTATAATTTAGGCCATGATGACCTGAGTACTACTTCCATGATTATTAATATTGCAAGGTAACACAAGCATCTAGGTATAATTAAACCGAGATGACCTGAGCATTTCTTGCGTAAACAAACAAGAATCAATCACTTTCCTATGTGAATTCTAAATGTCATCAGTGATACTTTGTAGAGCATGTCTTGCGACAATTCACATAATAATAATGATTAACTCATAGATGACAGACACAAAATATCATTCTCCTTCCTAGCTTCTCTAGTTCAATACATCATCGAGATGCTCCATAGAAATGATAACAAAGATCAAAGTACAACCATTCAACCTTTGTCCAAAGTATTTCAACCATTATTCATATTATATTATCCATTTTGATTTGATTTTGATTTTGATTTTCTGATGTTTTTGTGATTTTTCAAGATTTTGACCAAAAACCTAACCTAAAGACCTATCCTAGGGGCCTCGGGAGCTGATCAAAGATTAGCCTTTCCTACGTTATCTATGTAGAGACCATGTATTTCAACTTGATGACTCTGTTTTTGACTTTTTGACCTATTTTTGACCTATTTTCCCTTTTGGATTTTTGATATGATATGTATTTGATGTATTTCTAATGGTGATTGATGTTCAATGTTGGGTTGCATTTTGATCATTTTTTTTGTTGTGTTTTCCCTACTACTGTTTGTCCATTTTTTTTAGCTCAATGTTTTATTGCCCCCAGTGAGCTTAGGATTTTTCCCCCAAGCTAGGGTGGGACATGACCACATTGCAATGATATGATAATGAATGGAAAATGATAGTGAAAGTGAATGACAATGACATGGCACTAATAGATTAAACTGCTAGTTTAAATTACAAGTAGTGCCTCTTTCCAGGTTTTCACTACATGTTTTTATTGCACATTTTCAGTCTTTATGATTTTTTTTGTATTTTTCTCTTTTCTAATTTTTTTTGTATTTTTCC
>VDFB02135721.1:0-18255 GCA_007258455.2 Sequoia sempervirens | reverse complement strand
TGTAGATGTTCTTATCAGCATATAGGTTGCATACCAACTGTTTGTTAAAATTACCAGTTGGCTGTAGGTGATCATTTCTCATGTTTAGATCATATATATGCATTGAATGTTGTCAAAATAAGTTGCACATTCATGTTAGGACATTGTTTAGACAAATTAGAATCATTTGCAAACATTCTCATTGTTGTTAAGAGAAGGAAAGAGCCATTAAAGCAAACTGAAATGTTATATCAGTCATATGACCCTTGTATGCAAAGTGTTTGACAAAATTACCAAGGCCAAAAATCAGAAGTTTTCAATCAGATTTGAGCAGGGTCATTACAGGAAATCTTCATCCGTCTTGTTTTTCTTTTTGTCTTTCTTATGGGAAGGCTTTCCCCTTGTGTCTTCTAAAAAAGATGAACTATGGGAGGGAGATTTTTTTTTTTTGATTGCTTGAGGATTTGCTCTTTTGATTGCTAGACTCCATGTCTCTAGCTCTCTTGATTGCCTCCTGTAATGTGTTACTATTGTAGCGGCGGGAGATATTTTCTCCTTAATATATTTTTGTTCTAGGCAAGTCGGCCTATCTCGTGTTAAACAAAATATTATATTGTTCAAGGTCGGCTCTAGATGAGGGGTTGCCTAGCTTGTATATATAGGAGAAGGTATCTCCTCATTTGAACATCAAGTAATTCATTCACTCAAAAAATTCCCACTTCAGCAGCAGGTCGAGTTATTTCTAAGAAGCAAATCAGCATCAAGGAGAAGAGTCAATACTCAGTGTATTCATGAAATTGCACCAGATATAAGTGCAGATCCTTTGTATTGTATTCTGCCTTTCTAGGGCCTGTTATTATTTTGATATATAAGAGAATATTCTTTGTTGGGTTTTTCTCCCTTGAGTAGGAGGGTTTTCCCAGGGTAATCATTGTGTTCATTGTTCATTGTGTTGTTTTTCTGCTTATTGCATTTCTGATCATAAAACTAACATGGTATCAGAGCAGGTTTAAGTAAAGATCCGATCAGATTTGGTTAAGTAGATTCTCCAGGAAGTAATACGAAGAGGCAAATACAAATAGGACAATGATTTTTGTCACACCATTGTATGAGACTTTTGATCTCTACTTTACTTGGTTTCATATCAAAGAATTATCTAAAACTCTTAGAATCAAGTTTACTCCTTTTTCCACCAAGAACGAAAACATATGCAATTGATCCAAAAATATGAAAATGCATTATCTTTGGTTTGATCCCGGACTAGGATTCTTTAGGTGTGACATCCTACAAGGCTTTGTACAAACTAATGTTTAGGATATATATTGTCATGTTTGTTTACTCACTAGAGTACTCACGACGTACTACGAGAGTAAACGGAACTAACAGAACATAGACAAGTACGAACAATCATGAATGCACATTGCATAGCAAAATAATACTTCATTTATTATTCATGGTAACCAAGTACAATTAACCGTACTAGAATGTAACATCAGAATGTAACATGTAACATAATATCATAAGTACCACATAATGTCTCCCGACTATACCGACTCAAGTACAAATAGCCGTTGGTGGTGGTTGAGGAACCAACAATCATGACGCTTCATGACAACAACTAATCACCAGTAGGGGAATTAGTCTTCCCGAAACATGTACAAAAGTATATGAAATATTATAAACTAACTATAGTCTTATTTAAATATAATTAACTGCGGTCGACTATGACCAACTACGACCGATGACCGACTACATCATCCCCCCCACAAAAGTAGTCATCTTCCAAATGACGAAAAACAAAAAGGGGGGTACCTCTTAGCCAATACTCACTCCCTCTCGATCGATGTCTCTTCGAGTGTGCTCGACATCTAACTGCTCTTGTGACTTCTGCATGGTGTCCACCAACTCTTGCTTGGTAGGCTTGGGCATCTCTACTCCTAACCACCTGTGCGAGATTAAACACTAAAGTAATTTTCCTTTGCATTCTGACTGCATACTTGTGATCCTCTCGGTTGGCTGCTCTTGTTGTACTGTGGTGGCTGGCTACATTGGGATTTGGTAATTCAATTGAATTTGATTGGGGTCTACGGGCGACTCCCCTAACAGGATCAAGGGGCAGTGCCCCTTGTGGGGGTTTGGGGGTAGCACCCCCAGCGAGGTCAAGGGGTAGCGCCCCTTGTGGGGGTCAAGAGGTAGTGCCCTTTGCGGGGGCTTGCGGGCAGTGCCCTTAGTGGGGTTGAGGGGCAGCGCCCCTTGCGGGGTCGAGGGGTAGTGCCCTGGCGCACTCCCTGTCGCAGTACAGGGTGGGGTTGAGGGGAAACTCCCCCACCACTAGGACCAATTTAAGACTTTTGAAACCACACTAAACTACATTGCGTACATCATTTTCATCAGTTTTCAACAGGTTCCAAATAAGGCTAATCAAGCCCGAAATTAAACATTTCGGATTGTTTAGTTGTATGATCGTTGATTGCAGTGTGATATTATCTTCTCCACATCGTACAAATTTGTATCTTCCTTTCACAACACTTCCAATTGAACAACCAGCCGTACAATGTACTAAATGTCGTACGGTCCTTTGCTCAATGCCTTTTGATTCTCGTACTAGAATTCCTTCACTATTTCGCACGCTCTTCCTTATCTTTGTGTACAAACTTGCCTTCATTATCTTTTGTAGGAGATTCGTTTCTTTGCATGCTTCTTTATCTCCACTTGCCATACGGTAGTGTACGGGTTTGTTCGTACGGAACATCCATTTGAATTTCCAAACCGTATGACTGTGCAATTTTTGCTTTCTCCAAACCGTACGCCATTGCTTTTTGTCAATAGTACGCTAATTCCTTTGATGTGGTGCACACCAATGTTCTTATTATATCGTACGGCCAACTCTTTTTCCCTTCATATGACCAACTCTTTCTCCTCTCGTATGGCCAACTCTTCCTCTCTTCGTACAGTTGACTCTTCTTTTGCACTTTCATCGTTTTTCAAAGACCTCGACTTTGCCTTCTTAAGTCTTGTCGTACAATGTACTAATTTCCTGTACAGGTTATGGTTTTAGGCAGTGTCCACTATCCTTTGGCGTACGATGTTACTTCCCTTGGTTCCCTTCGGCATACTTTTCATCTCTTGCTTTGTTCGTACAATGTACGGCTTAAACCTTCGCCAATTTAATTTAGTCTTTTTTAATGCCCTGTCTTCAATTGATGGTCGTATGGCCCCTCCCATGAATAATATTGCCACTTTATTATTCTTCATTTCAATATTTCCCACTTCATTTTTTAATATCACTTTTTTATTATTATTTTTATTTCTTTTTTCTAATTTTTTATTTTTTGAAATTTTTAACTCTTTAATTTTTTTTTTTTTTCATTTTTTTCCAGCTTCCAACTTTTCCTTTATTTTTCCATTTTTTCATTTTCTTCATTTTTTGAATTTTTTACTTTCTTCTTTTCATTTTTTCCACTTTCCTCCTTTTTTTCTATTTTCTAACTCTTTTACTTTCATTTTTTCAATTTTCAACACTTCCTTATTCATTTTTTACCTTTTATAATTTTCATCTTCATTTTCTCTCTCCAACCCTTCCCTTTTTTTTGACTTTCTTTCACTACCTCGTACTTTGTCACGTTCCAACTTGTCAGCTGGTGTATTGTCTAGTTTTGATACTCTCTCTTTGTACTCTATGTACTCGATCGGAAGTGTATGGCTGTACTCAGCCGGAAGCGTTTGGTTAGACATGTTCTCCTCTCCTTCCTGGATTTCTTCGATCTGTAGCATGTTACACTCTCGGTGGAACACCTCATAATCCTCCATTTTCCAATGAAATAGGCCATTCAGTGAACTTGTTTCGTCCTCCAAGCAAGTCTCGAGTTCAAGTACGCCTTTTTTGTTTGGCTCCATAGCCTTCCTTCATCTGTGTTTGACTCTCCCCCGTCAAGTTCAGATTTAGAGGATGCCAAATCTTCGCTGACGGCTTGGTTCTTCAAGTCGATGACGTACTTTCGCCCGTTGCTCTTGATCGAAAGTGTTTTCCTCTTCCAGTTATGATTTGCTTTGGCTGCCACCAACCATCCTCTTCCAAGCAAAGCATCGTACGCCTTCCTCTGTAGTGGGATGACTACGAAGTTCAGTAGAAATGACTGTTTTCCAATCACCACCTTTTGCGCCATCAATGTTCCCAACAGTTTGATGGCGTGTTGATCGGCACCAACGAGTTGGAATGTCGATGGCTAGAGTGTTGGCTTCCCGAGACTCTTCCATGTCTCCTTGGGTAGTACATTGACTCTCAATCCTCCATCGACGATAGTATTTGTCAAAATGTTCCCTCCGATCTTCATCTGAACAAATGTTGGCATCTTCCCGATGTTTGCCATTAGCAATAATGGGTCGATGGTTTGTTCACCATATAGTGGCGGTTTTGGTACCAATTCTTGCCTTCGGTCCTCCGATCATGGTTGCTTGCCATCCTCGACGACGTTTGTGATCACTATTCCCAACTACGACAAAGTCTAGAGAAGGTCAGTTACTTTTATCGGTACGGTGGTCTGCAATACTTGCCATACTATGTTGGCTTCCACCTCTGATTGCTGAGAGGTACCTGGTTTCTCCAAAGGTGTTTTGTTTTCCTTCGTCATCGCTAGTTCCACTTTTGCTTTTGCTTCCCTCATTCTTTGCTTTTCCGTACGTGGATCTGGGTAGGTGGCCTTATTTGCTTGCGCTCTTGTGATAGCCAGTACCTCTTGCTCCTCCAACTCTAGCATATGAATGCCTTTTTGCTTGGGGCATACGTTGTCTTCATGGTCACCTGGTTTGCACCACTTGCACAATCTTCCCCCTGAACCTTGATCGTTCTGGCATTCCTTGGCGAAGTGGCCCCATTCATTGCACTTTCAACATTATATCATGGGCCTTCCTTTACCATCGTACTGTATCTTTCTTCTCGGACTTCTGTTGCTTCGGTAACCTCCAGGGGATGCATTGCTATTGTACTAGGGCTTCGGTGGTGTATTCGGCGGTGTTGACGATTCTCCCTAAGTGAAGAGTACCTGCGTACCCCTTGCTTTCAGATTGTATGGGCATTCCTTGATGGAATGTCCCATCACTTGGCAGATATTGTAGAATAGCTTCTTTGAGCAGTTTGCTTTTGTGTCACCTTTAACATTGCAATCCGTACATGATTCTCTGGCTTCCCTCATACTCTCCTTGCCGACCTTCAATTCTTTCATCATTCTCATCATGTCCTTCCTCAGTGCTTGTACGGTCTTGGACTCACTGTCGCTGTTGTCGTCCATTCTCTCCTCGTTGTCTGTCTTCCTTTTCCCTCGGGAGGATGTTTTATTTTGACTATCTATATCCATCACCCGATTGTATGCTTCGGCATACGACGACGGAGGTATGACTTTCATTTTTCTCCTTAGCGACAGAAGCAAGCCTTCGATGAACCATCACTTCTTTAGCCCATCGGCTGGCTGAGCCTCCAATTTTCCCAACAAGTCTTTGAGTCTCCGGTTATAGGTTCGCACGTTCTCATGCTTCCCTTGCTTCGTATTGTAGATCTCCACTACAATTTCACTGTCGTCCCTCGAGGGTTTGAATTCACCTTGGAATGCCTTCTTGAGTAATCTCCATGATGCCCTATGTACTTGGTCCAACTCTGTGTACCAATTGATGGCACTGTCCTCAACGTTGCTGGAAATGCTTTTAGCCAATAGTCCACATCATCTTGCTTGTTGGCTATCCATATCGTCTTGCACGTCTTAAAATGCCGTAGTGGATCTTCTGACCCGTTCCCCGTAAATTTCGGCAGCTTTTGCCTTTCGGCTGGCGGAGTCACCATCCTTCCCCGATGTCCTCCTTGTGCATTGGACTTGACTGGACTGCTTCTCCCGCTACGTCCCAGTGCTTCACTTGCACTCTCGGCCACATATGAGTCTTCCCCACGTCCCCTGTCAGCGTCCTATACACCTTGAGTCTCCTGGGTTTTGGTCTGGTACTCCCTCTGCCCTAGGGTCTTAGGTTCAGATCTTCCAACTCTCAGTCCTTCGTCGTTTGATATGGACAGCTCTCTCATATGACGTATGCTGTTTTCAAGTTCTTTTGTCACTTCATTTTCATTTTCATTTATTTTGTATGGTGTTCTGAAGTTCCTCTCGTCAATTTCTCCACCAAGGTGGATAATATTTTGGTTTATTTCGTTCCAGTCTTCATCTACTCCTTCGGTGGTGAATTTCCTCTATCAGTTCTCTTGCTCTTTTGGTACTTGGTTTTTGTCCTTGTTGAGGCATATGGGCATTAATTGTCGATCGTATGGGTCTTAGTTTCCAAGTGTATGTCGTTGACTTGTATCTCGTTCCTCCTCTTCCCGCTTAGTTCTCTCCTCGTACCATTGCAGTATTTGTTGCTTTCTTTGTTCTTGATCCCTCTCGGCCTAGAGATCTTGTAAGATAATGTAGTGGCACACTATCAATCTTGGCAGTCTGGTAAGGAGATGGTCGACCTCTTGGTTGACGTGTAGTCTATCAAATTAATGAAACGAGGGATCTTGCACGAGAGCCTCCTCCATCGTGGTCGGCTTTAAAGTTTCTCATAGACTCACGAGGTCTTCCATCGAGTGTCTTCCGCGATCTCGTTTCTTATTACTAGCCCTTTGGTGATTCGGGCGTCGGATTGACTGCCGGTTATGCTCATTGTGAAGCTGACAAGATATTAGGAGGGGTCTTCTGGGAGAGATTTTATCAAACAGTGAATTTTAGGGCTTCAAAAGCTTGGGCACCCCTGGCAAGTTGGGGCGCCCAAACTCACCAGAGTTAGTTTATTTTTTTTACTTTTTCCTGTTTGCTTTTGAATCTCAGTCCTTAGCTCTTGCCAGACCCTCTATTCAGCTTCTCGTATCTCGTGACTACAACCTCTGATTAACGAGCTAAATATCTCGTTGGAAAGCTAAATCAACTGTGAAGAGATCGTGTTAGAGACACTGTTGTGAATTCATCTGTTTAGCCCCTTGAAATCTTGGGCGCCTCTTCTCTCCTGGGGCGCCCAAACCTTCCAGACTTGACCATTTTATCTGATCTTCATCTTCAAGTTTGAAACCTTCATTCTGTATATTCCAGTTTGATCTGAATTTTCCGGAGGAGAACCAGTCGAATGCCTTGATGAAGATATACGTCACGAAGGTGACTGAAATCTGAAGAGATTGAGCACTTTAACAAACCCTAACTACTGGATTTGCTCCTTCAAAAAGCTAGGTGCCCTTGTGCTCTTGGGGCGCCCAAAGTTACCAGAGTTAGAAAATTTTCAGACATTTTCATTCCATCTTCTGTTTGAAACTGCTCTGTTTGATCTCGAATTCCGGGAGATTGGATGATTCGTTGACTGCATTGTCGGACTTGCTGCGGAGCTGGTAGGATTATGAATAACTTTAACTTAGAGCTCAAACCCTAATTCCATCATCTGGTGCCCTAAAAAGATGGGCGCCCTTCTTCACCTGGGGCGCCCAAGTTTGGCAGTGTTAGAAAATTTTCATCATTTTTCACCTTCTTCCTCGTTCAACATGCGTATTCATCATTTCATCTTCTGTTGAACCCCTGAGTGTTGAATCTGACACCTGGCAGCCAGCTGACCTCCATTGATGACCTTGGAGCTCCTGATATGCTTCTGAAAAAGCAGAATAGACCCACTAGGGTAAAACTGATCATTTTGAGATTCTGACTGCACGAGCCTGATATAGACGCATTTTGAGCCAATCAAAATCAGTTTGGATCCCTACGCGGACCGCTTTCTTTTTAGAAACTTTCTATTTTTTGAGTTTGCGATATCTGTTCAAAGAAACCGGAAAAACCCGAGGAAAAGTTACTATTTTTAGAAATTTCCTACAAAATAGCGAGTTTTCTAAAGAAGTAGGGATGAAAACTGAGATCACGAATTTTGTAAGATTAAACTGTTTTAGTGGGCCAGTCATTCGGATTTTGAAATTACCTGGGTTTTAGCCCTCATGCAGAACTATGCACTTAAGAATTTTGACCTTTTGAAGGTAGGATTTAACAAAGAGTTTACTCGTTTTCAAAATGTCTAAGAATTAGTAACAAAAGGGAATTTTAATTTTGGGGTACAACAAAAAGAAAAACAAAAAGTTGCTTTGAAGAAGGAAAAAAAAAAGATTCAATTATAAAATAAAAGATATGCAAATGATAGATTAGAAGTCAGTGAGTAAAGATGGTGTCCATTTTAAGTCTAGCGGTGGTTCTACCAAACTTTAAATGCTTTTTGTTGGTCAGAATTGTATAACTCATGTTTCATGTGTTTAAGGTGTAGTGGAATGTTAGAAAAGTTGTCATTGATGTCAACACAGAATATATTCACATGCATGTTGGCTTAATCAAATTGTTAAAGATGAATAAATCAGATTGTTGAAGTCATCATAGTTAAGTATTGAGGAGCAAGATCTGATCTGAACAAGTGATCAGATTATTGAAAACAAATAAAGCACTGTGGAAGTCATTCTGTAGTCATAGATTCGATCCTACAGACAGATTAATGCAGTTTCAGATCAAATGAATATGATCTTCAGATCGAATGAATAACATCTTGAGATCAAATGAATATGATCTTCAGATCGAAATACTTAGGAGGATGAATTGTTTACTCTAACAAATCCGATTTGTGATTTGTTATGTCATAACCAATGTTGTGGAGAAGTAAACAGCCAAAAGACATGTTTCTATATGAGCAGATGCGAGCTTCAGATGTGGAGATTTAAACAGCCAAAAGACGCGTTTCTATATGAGCAGATGCAAGCAACAGAAAGCATAAGACCTTGAAAAGACATGTCATTCAAGAACATAATTTATAATTATGTGTTTATCAAAGATCGAAATCTTTAAGAGGTGCGACTGAGTTTATCTAAAATCGAAATCTTTAAGAGATCAATCTAAATTAACAAATAAGTTTTTTCTACAGAGGTGCGAATGAGAGACAAGAGGTTTTCTAAAGAGGTGCGAATGAGTTTTGAAGAGACAAGATTGTTTCATCAAAGTGTTGCATCTTTTGAACAAGGTATATATTCATTTTTCAAATCAAGTCCAATGTGTGGTTGTAAAGTTGTAAGTGATTCAAGTCAGAAACCCATCTTCTTGTGTGGGCTTAGGGTGAGATTTTTCATCACAAAGGCAGATTGGAGGATTGGGAGAGTGCAGATCTGATTGAAGTCATTTATCTTTCGTCCATCAAGTCAAGGTTTGGTGCCTTGCATTAGGGGTTGGTGGTCCTTGTAGGTTGGTGCCTACTAAAATTGTTAAGGGGTTGGTGCTCCTTGTAGGTTGTAGCCTACTAAATTATTTCATTTATAAATCAAGTAGTTTGGTGCCTACTTTCATTTGTAAAAATCATTTAAAACATTTCAATAAATTGTATCAACTTGCTTGCTTTGATTCATATCAAAAGTTGATGTTGATAAAAGTTGAAGATTGTTTGAAAAGTTAAAAAGTGAAAGTTTGTTTTGATTTACTGATTCACGCCCTCCTTCCCCCCCCCTCTCAGTAAATCTTTTGTGTTCTTTAGTAGAATTATTCGTGGTTTATTTGACATGTGATGTATTCAGGGCATGTCTCACATTCTAAGTGTTAAGGGAAGATAATTAGATGATATTTAGATCTTACAGGGTTAAGACAGTGAATTGAAGACAAGCCCTAAGATGATTTGGATCCACAAGGACCTTTCTTATGATGAACAATAAGATTTAACAAGCACATTTAGCTCTGCCTGAATATTCCACCTGCACACTCTTGTAAGTAGCACAGTTATATCCAGCTGAGTATGCCATGTATGCAACAAGCACCACCAAGGTGAAACATGAACATTTGGCTCCATCATAAGGTCTGCATGGTACCATCAAATTTTTATGTATAAATAAGACTAGGAACTCAACAGATTAGAATGGAAACCACTGTTTTGTACCATTCAATTGCTTAGGCCCTCTAGATCTTTTGTGTTTTTTGGGTGATAATGAAGAAGAATAAATATCCCCATTGGGCTGCTATAAAATTTATTAGAGCTATAGAATGCTTTAAGTTTTCTTGAGTGAATTTCCTAAAAAGGCAATTCTGTGAGGGAATTGTATGAGTATTGTAAATTTGTAATAGTTCCACATTGTTCTTGCAGGCTCATGGCAACAATTAGCTTGTAATTATTGCTAATTTTGGTTGAGACAAGGAGAGGTGGAGGAGTAATCTCCATAGTGCCATTGATGAACTAGAATAAAAACATTCTTGGAGCAAAAATAGTAGGAGGGGATGTTCCTTCAAGTTAAAAAACCCTAAAGGGGCATTGATATTTATTCATTGCCCTTGGCCCTAAGTACTCTTTGATGAGTTGTCCTTATCATCCTGCCTATCACAATCATCTTTTTCCTCTTCATTACACATCTACTCCATCTTCACTCCATCACTGCCCTTATTTTTGTCACCTTCTCATTATTTTCACAAGTATCATCTCCTCTGCTTAGCTTATCATTAAAGTTGGAAGTGATCTTTGCCTCGTTTGCATTAAGAATTTTTTTGGTGTTTTCTTCTAATCCTCTTCTTGAAGGTTTTCAACTTGGTAATTGTAACATCAAACTCTAGTGCACTTTCTTTGAGTAGGTGAGAATGATATTCTTTGACTTCATTTGCCTCATTGATATAAGTTGGCTTTGTGCTTGATATTCCTCAAACATCACAACTATCTTTTCACAAGGAATCTCAGGCACCCTCTTCTATGGATTGTAGATCTTTGGTGTTTTCTCAAAGGTGGGGCTTCAATCCTTGATTAATCCCCTTGATATGCCATGGGCTAGTTTGTTTGTTTCAAGTTTCAATTGAGTAGGGTAGGATGCATGCCCATCATTGGTAAGTGCAATCCTCTTTGGAAGCACAATCAAAGAAAAGGGTTGATGCATGAAGTGACATTCATAAACTGCTGAACATTGCCCCCAAATTTTTCTATAGCCTACTCAACATAAATTTGACAGAGTTGAAAATCTCAGCCCCCATCAACCCTTGTATGTAGGGTATTAAACACATGGCTATATTTTAGTTCATTGTTTTTCCCATTTGTTGGCAGTGTATCAAGTCTTGAAGGAATTTTATGCCCACATTCTTCATATAATATAATTTTAAACCATCACCTTGCACTGTAGCTGCTCAAACATATTTGTGAAGATCCTGCCCACAAATCATTGACAATTTTTATTTTCTTTTATCTCTATCCTCTTTTTCTTCTTCTCTTCATCTAGAATGTTAATATCTCTTAGAAATTTATAATCTCCATATGCTCATAAGAGATTTCTGGTTGCAGCTCCTGCATCAAAAAAGTAGGCTTCCCTGTGGTAGCATCAAATAATTAAACATCTTAACTATGAAGCTCTTACAAGGGCCATTATTCTCACCAATGACAAGCATAAACACCACATGATGTATGCACATGCTGTTTAACTCCTCAACAATGGATATGCTTTGTTCTTTTTCCACTAATGTATCATTGGGGAAACTTCCTATCCTTAGATGGTATGTTTTCCCTCTCCTTTGATGGTCATTATTTTGTTTGTGATACATTTGTGCTCCATCTCTCCATATTGCTTAAATCCAAATAATGATGTCAAGATAGGCTAGTAGGTGAATGTGCTTGCACTCAACACGCTTGTTTGGCACTGAGTTGTCAGCATTTGTGGTGAGCGGAGTGTGGCCTCAAACTCTTTAAGGATAAAATCTTTCATGGACATGTCCCTAATGAGCACACGGTTATACTGAGAGGGGAGGGGGGGCAGGGTTTGTGAATCAGTATAACAACAATCTTTACTTTTCAACTTAATACCATATTTAAAACTTGATCAATAACAATAACATCATTTACTCAACATCAATAATTATGCACATGAGAAGAACGCAATAACACAATATTTACATGGAAACCCTTACGGGAGAAAACCACGGAAAAATATTGCTTATATAAATTTCTTACAAATTTTGTAGGCACCAACCTACTAGAGGCACCAACCCCTGATTCAATTTGTGAGCACCAACTCACCAGAGGCACCAACCCCTCATTCAATTGACTTCGTAGGCACCAACCTACTGGAAGCACCAACTCCCAGCTTCAATTTGTGAGCACCAACCCACTGGAAGCACCAACTCCCACAACCAAATTCGTAGGCACCAACCTACTAGAGGCACCAATATCTCTTTTAGGAAGCACCAACTTCCAAAGCAAAGTATCACCCTCTATGTTGCTCCTTCAACGCATGATCGATATTATGATTCCTTCACCAAATTTATATTCTATTCTTCTTCTCAAAACTTCACATATTCTTATTCACAATGTAATGTCTCCTTTTTTAGCACCACGCTTTCTAGTGATTGTTAGCCTATTTCAGGAGGCCTATAGATTAGTCAGAGGAAAAATTAGGGTTTCCTATTTTCTAGGAGGTTTCCTTCTGAGTTATTATGAGTTGTATGTAGGAGTTTGGCAGTTTGTCTTTTGGATCTTTTTGGGTTTTCAAAGAGCTTTAGAGGGATGCAACATGCATTTCAGGGATGTGACATGCAATTCAATCAAGGGTTTGCATGTAGGAGCTTTGCAGAGAGGTTTCTAGGTTTGTTTGGGTTTTCGGAGAGCTTTAGAATGGTATGACATGCATCTGCATCAGATGACTTTTTCGGACTAACTATTTTTAGTAAGTTGCGATGGTTGCTCGGTTTGTGCTCTAACTAGTTTGGAGTCACTTACTATTTTTAGCAGTATGGTATTTTTAGTAAGTGCTATTTTTGGCAGTGTTATTCTTAGCAACAGTCCTGCAATTCAGTTGAGTGCTATTTTTAGTAGTGGTTCTAGTAGTAGTTCAGCACTGGGTTACTATTTATGGCAATGGTGGCAGTTGCGGTGGTTGGCATCTTTCTATTTTTAGCAGTGGCCAGTTCTCAGTACTTGTTATTTATAGTTCATTTCTTAATGAGGCGGAGAGCCTAAGATTGGATTATTTAAAGTTGCTTTTAATCAGTCACTTAAGTTGTTTTATAAAAATAACTTTATGAACTTAAGTGAGGGGTAAGTGGTCATCGAAAAGTACCTTGGTGCCTAAGTGATAACTTAAAGTTGTTTTAGAAGGCTACAAAAGTGCAAATAGTTTCCTTATGAGTAGGACACCCAAGGAGGAATAAATAATTTAAATTGATTTAATTTTCTAAGGCTCAAAGGGGGTGGGAGGGGGCATGGATTTTAGGAGGGAAAAAGGCAATTCAAAACTTAAAGTCGCTCTAATTCCCTCTCACTCATTATAAAACATCATTTTGGCTCTCATTTGGGGCTGTCATGTCCCTTCTAGTTGACATCTCTTCGAGCTCACGATTAGCCTATTATGCACTGTGAGAGGCGGATGATGGATAGAGGTCTTGATGGAGCTTGGCTCATTCATTGTCAGTATTTGATCGCTTCGTTTGGCTCATTCGGACACCGTTTTTGAGTTGCTATTTTTAGCAGTTTTGGCACTCAGAGAGGCACCCCTGCTATTTTTAGCAGTACAGTTTGATCACGTGCAGAATCACTCCCTGGTTTGCCAGCTTCAGACGGTTTGAGAATCGGATAGTTTTTGAGGAAGATATTAATATTTAATTAATTTAATTAAATATTAATTTTTGGAGCTATATTATAAAGTTATAATATTTTATATTATAACTTAACTGCTTGACTCAAGGGGGCGTCCATCATTGAAAGGGGGCCGTTTTTAATTATATTTTATAATTAAAAATTTGATCAAAGACTATTGAAATAATTAAAAAGAAAAGTCGAATTTATTTTAATGATGCTTTTTGAAGGAATTCGCACTTTTCAAAGGTTATAAGACTTTGCTTTGGAAATCGAGCCATTATGTTATTGAATATTGAAAATTGATCAAGTCTTCAACCAGAGCACGGAAGCCAAGGGTTTCAGTCTCAGAGCATTGGGGAACGAGCCATCTCCAGTGAAAGCAATTCAGAGGTTGTGAAATAACATCCGATTTATTGCCAGGCAGAGAGATAACTTTATACAGAAGTTATCACAGAACGTTCACAGATCATTTACCTTCAGAGTTTTGTTTGGGTTTCAGCCAGAAGGCATTCTTCAAACTAAGGCGCATTATATTCTTAAGTTTGGACATTGATTTCAAAAGGCCGTACCATTGCACTTGCTGCTGTGACAGGGCCGTACCACTGCTGCAGGCCGTACTTCTTCAGCTTCAAGCCGTACTCATACCTTGTGCAAATCGCCTATGCTTTTGGACTTTGGTCTTCATTCTTGGTGGCGCCTCAGCATCTGGATCATTTTGCAATCGTTTGACAGAGGGAGAAGAGCAAGTTTATGACAGCCGTACCATCTCAAGCAATTTATCAACTTGCTGCAAATACCAGGTTTTCATAAAATATCATTGCCTTTTTGATTGCATGTTATTGGATCTTATTTGTAATCATTCCAGAAGATAAATAAATAGTCTGGCATCAGTATTTTCAATAGATCCTATCGTTTCCAGAGTTGAATGATTTTATTTGAATTTATTATCAATTTCTTGCAAAATCGCATTATTTCATTTATGCTCAAAAATCACAAAAAAACCAAAAACCTTCAAAAACAATAAAAACAGTCAGATTTCAGAGATAGCGGAAACTGGGGTTTCTACAGTGGTATCAGAGCTAAATCCTGCCATCCTGAGGGTTTAGCAATCTTATGCAGCCACAAGAGTTTGGGTCACACAGGTATTATACTCGCAGGAGAGCCTTTGATTGACAGCAAATGTGGTTTGAAATTGTGCGTCGATAGATGGTCGACAGAACAGATAATCCTAGAATAGAGATTCCTCAAAACCCTAGGGATCAGGACGACGCAGAGGTTCTACTCGCTCTTAGAGACTTACGAGCAGGTCAACGGCAGTCAAATGATGTATTACAGCAGTTGACAGTAGCACTTCAGAGATTGAGTACTCCGAGGAGACCGTCACCACATCGTGACGATGAGAGGAGTGAAGCAGGATCTCGCAGGGCATCTAGGACAGCCTCACGGACAGCAGATAGGCCCACTAGGCCTACTTTTGTGAGACAGGAGGCCGATGAGGCTATGGCAGGTGAGCAGCATGAGGAGTTGTTCGTAGATACACTTATGGCAGCGAATGAGGAGTGGGAGTTAGTACCACCTGATGTCAGAGAGAGGATTTCCTTTGACAGATTCATTACACAGAGGAGAGAGCATCACAGAGGTCGTCAGGATTGGAGACCTAGACATCAGAACAATGATTTAAAACATGCTACAAACAGACTCACTCTAGCGATGTTCGATGGTAGTGGTAAGGTCACAGCTCAGGCCTGGATTAGTAAGCTAGACACTTTTCTCACATTGCGTCCGATGGCGGAGAGGGATGCTATCAGGTATGCGACATTGCACCTTGAGGGAGTAGCTTACGACTGGTGGCACCACAGGATGGTGACACTCCAGCATGATCCGATCACCTCGTATCAGGAGTTTGTTGACAGGTTGGTGGAACGATTTGACAGGAAGGATCCAGAATCCTATTTCAGAGATTTAGCTCACTGAGACAGAGTGGCAGTTTGGAGTCTTATATTGGTGACTTTCAGAAGTTATCAGTTATGGTTCCTAATATTTCCGAGAGGCGACTTGTAGTGCTTTTCATGGAGGGACTGACAGAGCCATTGAGAGGTTGGATCAAAGCCTTTGATCCTCCTTCGTTACAAGAAGCTATGAAGAAGGCACGAAGCATGGAGTTGGGAGCACCATCCAGTAGATTCAACTCCAGAAACAATTCTTCATTCAGGGATAATAAGGGCTTTAACAAAAACAGAGAGAAGTCTGATTTTAACAAAGAAAAATCAGATTTTAAGAATGATTCAAAGGGTAAATCAGCAGCACCACCTTTGGATCGAGAGGCTCTTAACGATCTACGCAGAAAGAAGCTTTGCTTCTACTGCAAAGGTCCCTATGACGCCAATCACGATTGTCCTTTGAGGCCTAAGGGCAAGGCAAATCGAGTGATGTGGGCTTACTACGAGGATTCGGAATCAGAAAATTCCGAACAGCAGGAGAGTTCTGAGGAGTCAAAGTCAGAGGCTTTAGAGCCTAAGGCAGAGGCAGAGACAGAACTTCAGATACAGGAGGCACGCCTATCTAGCATTCAGCAGGAGGGCTCATTCAGGATTCGTGGAGTGTTGGCGGGACAGAGGGTCATTACCCTTCTTGATACAGGAGCCACACACAATTTCATTGATGCTAGATTTGTTGAGAAACGCAGACTCATCATTCAGGAGTTCGAAGGCATGAGGGTTAAGGTGGCCGACGGTTACACTCTTAGGTGTGAACGCATGATCAAGGATCTCCCCTTACGCTTGAACAATTATGAGTTCAAGGCTGATTACTACGTAGTGAACATGGGAGATATCGATTTGGTCTTGGGTATGAAGTGGCTTCATTCACTTGAGGAAGTCACTCTTCGTCTTAAGGACATGGAGATCCGTTTTGATGTCGATGGGAAGACACACATTCTAAAGGCAATACGGGACAGCAACATCAAAACAATTTCTTTTCGTCGGATGGAGAGACTCATGCGACACGACATGGTAGAGTGGGCTGCCGAGTGCACATTGGCACCTATACAGGAGGGACAGTAGAAGACTGAGTATCATCCTGACATACAGCAGTTGAGAGTCAAGCATGAGAAGGTATTCAGTGATATTCCACCAGGGAGACCTCCAGACAGGGGCATTGAGCACATTATAGAGCTTGAGGAGGGCGCTAAGCCCGTTATGATTACTCCTTATAGACATCCCAAGCGGTTGAAAGATGAGATCGAGAAAACGATCAAGGAGTTGCTTGCTATGGGTCACATTCAACCTAGCAAATCACCATTCGCTTCTTCAGTTGTTCTGGTGAAGAAGAAGGATGGCACCCTACGCATGTGCATAGACTACAGAGTCCTGAATAAGAGGACTATCAAAAATAGGTATCCAATACCTCGTATCGATGAGCTTATTGATGAGCTCCATGGTGCATGCTACTTCACGAAGATAGACTTAAGGTCAGGATATCATCAGATCAGGGTTCGTGAGCAGGACATTGAGAAGACTGCATTCCGTTGTCATTGTGGGCACTTCGAGTTTGTGGTGATGCCATTTGGGCTAACCAACGCGCCAGCTACTTTTCAGTCCACCATGAACAGGGTTTTCCATTCACTGCTGAGGAGATTTGTACTGGTCTTCTTCGATGATATTCTTATTTACAGCAGGACGTGGCAGGAGCATTTGGCTCATTTGGAGACCGTGCTCAGTATTTTGGAGAGAGAGTCTTTGTACGCCAAGGAGTCCAAATGTGATTTGGGGATGACCAAATTGTTATACTTAGGTCATATTATCAGTGCAGAGGGAGTGCGGATGGATCCTGAGAAGATCCGTGCTATTATTGACCGGCCTACACAGGCAAACCTTACACAGTTACGAGGATTTCTAGGTTTGTGTGGGTTCTATCGCAGATTCGTGAATGGGTATTCACGTCATGCAGCCCCTATGACAGATTTGTTGAAAAAGGGTGCATTTTGTTGGACTCCTGAGGAACAGGAGTGTTTTGTGAGATTTAAGGAGTTGATGACTACGTGTCCAGTGTTGGCACTTCCAGATTTTTCGAAGCCTTTTGAGCTTTAGTGCGATGCTTCTGGTGAGGGCATTGGAGCTGTGCTTATGCAGGACAAGCACCCTATTGTGTATGAGAGCCGAAAACTCAGAGGGCCAGAGAGACTCTACAACATTTATGATAAGGAGATGCTCGCTATAATGCATGCCTTGGCAAAATTTAGGCAATATCTTGTTGGCAGCAAATTTTGCATCAAAACTGACCACAACAGTTTGAGACACTTCCTAGGGCAGCGAGATCTCAATGATCATCAGCAGAAGTGGGTTAGTAAATTGCAGGCCTATGACTTTGATATCTCGTATATCAAAGGTACACAGAATGTAGTAGTTGATGCTCTTTCACGCAGGCCTCATTTGAGCTCTATGGTTCACATTTCAGAGGATTGGAGGCATATGATTGTGGCAGAATATGCCAAGGATACATGGGCATCCGGCATCGTTGAGGGATCGACGATTGATACTAGATACACGCTTGTAAATGACTTGATCATTTACAAGAACATGATTTATTTGGTCCCAGGTTCAGAGGTGAAGAACATTATCATGCGAGCCTTTCATGACGTACCTACAGCAGGACATCCTGGGTATT